>JAQFXT010001138.1:0-20595 GCA_034683725.1 Strigamia crassipes | reverse complement strand
TGTAAACCATTCCAAATTTACGAAAATCCATATAAATCCACGAAAATCCATATAAATCCACGAAAATCCATATAAATTCCTGAAAATCCATATAAATTTACAAAAATTCACAAAAATCCACGAAAATCCATGTAAATCCACGAAAATCCATGTAAATCACGAAAATCCATATAAATCCACGAAAATCCATATAAATCTACGAAAATCCATTCTAATAATGTGGACTGGTTTAAGAATGGCCCCAAAAATATATATTATCACAGATTTCAACCTGAAAACAGTAATTATTGTTTATTCAATCATCCTAAGTGGTTTAAATGACACGTACAAGCCTAAATTAGAATGGCGAATTGAAATTGTGACTGACTTAGTTTTATTTTACTTTCTTTTATTTTTTTGCTTTTTGAATTTTTCAATTCCGTCGTTTAAACTATCGCTCTGTTCATTTGGTTTACTCGACTGCGCTTGATTGGTCCCCTTTGGCGTGTGAAATCCCTGTGAAATAGCTCCCGAGTTGAATATGGGTGCCCTCGTGTGCATGAAACATTGATCTTGACACACCTCTCCACCATTTTTTCTTTTCCCCTCTCCGTCTCACGGCGGCTGCGAGAAACTCGATTGATTATATTTTTCTTGGAATTTTAGAGAGGGCCGTAAAAGATTTGTCTCCGTGAGGGGCGGGAGGTTTGGAACCGGGGTCATGAAAAGTTTCCGATTTCAACATTATGTAAATTGCAATCAAGTCGTGTGTGCTGTGCTGGCAGTGCTGGAAATTAAGTGGAGCAGTGCGCATGTGCAGTCAAGGGTTGTCTGCACTCGTGCTTTGCCATCTGGGAGTGCTAACTGTAACATTTGCTTTGCTTTGCCTCGGGATTGCGAAAGGACGAAACCCCACATTTAGCGTATGTTAATGTTTCAGACAATTGATTTGACGGTAGATGGTAAATTTTTAAAACACCAATTCTTTTAAGTGCGCCTTTACAATATATATTTTTGCCAATTCATTTGTCTGCTGTAAATATTGTATAACACAAATGGAATCAATTAATTAGGGATGCACAAAATATTCGGCAGACATTCGGTATCCGGTTTATTCGGCCAAAAATGGCACTATTTGGGAATATCCAGTATTTGTTATTTGGTCATTTTAATATTCGGTAATTCGGTAATTTTTTAACCATGTGTGTTATTCTTCTACTTTAATCTATTGTCATACTGTTATGTATTGATCGTTAAAAATCGATTGTAGATATGCTATAATTAAGTGCACTGTACTGCAATTACAAGCAACGCTTCTGCGATTGTAACGTAGTGATTAGTTTTATACCCTTATTGAATTGACTGTATAATTTGCGTGCAGATTAAAACACAATCAGTTATTGAGAATGAGTGAAAGTCTGCTCGCTAGTTGATGTTGGGCTACAGAAAGTGTGCGGAGTAAAGGAGTCTTAACTTGACCAGCGTGTGCAAATTAACAAGTTCATTTATAAGTGACATGGAAAAGGCAGAAGAGGAAACTTTTCTGATAAAACAAATCAAATTTGGACTTTCTAATCACGATCCTTTATTGATTTTCTATTCTAAAACTAATCTTGGGCCGCATTGTAACCAATGAATAAATAAGCAACGCAATCTGTTCGTTTTAAAGTGAAAAGACAAGTTTTTATTGAATATTCCCGAACAAAAGAAAATAACACGTAGGAGTGAAACCTAAAGCATCACTTGTAAGTTGTCAATTGATTTCTTAAAGAATTTAGCAAGAATGTAGAAAAGATAGTTTGGTTTGAGAATAAATCAATATTTAAAAGGATTTTTTTTTTGTTTTGTTTAAATAATGGATTTGTTAGCATTGAGGTGTTTATCTTGGATAAGGAGTTGTGGAAGAAAAAGAGGTGTCTTAAGGGATATGTTTCAAAGTTTCTTTTTGCCCATGTAAATCAATTGAGTTTTAATTATCTCTGTACAGTTTCCTCTCTGTTGGGTTTGAAGCAGAGTGCAGTTTGTAATTGGTAATGTAAATCAAATTATCCCTACTTGCAGCTTGTTGCAAGATGTGTACACCTAAGGAATTAACTACCGTAGTTTATCTCAATCTTCCATCTTAATGAGATGAGAGTCTTGAAGAAGTAATAAAAGAATCAATGGTGTGCGATAAATTTGTGCATTATTCAACTGGTTTGTGATTTTTCACGATCTGTTCACAGTTCACGTGGGTTTTTTTTTTTTTTTTTTTTTTTTTTTTTTAGAATTTTATTTTTTTTAAAGTTTGTGAAAATGTTCGATTATAACACCACTTCCGGTGTTTTATTCCAATGAGACTGAGATTTGTCTGAATTGATTGATAATATTCCTAACTTTTCAGGCATTCCACACGAGGAAAAGGAAGAGCAACAAAAAGCGATTGGAGTTCTGATAATAAATGATTTTCATAAATTTTATTTTGTATTTTAAGGAAGTAAAAGTTCAACTTTTTTGGTGAAAATAAATTAGACTTTTATATCTTTGAAATATAAAACAAAATGTAGTTAAAGCTGTTATTTCAGAATTTTGCAGAAATATTTATCAATTTCGAAATTTTTTGCCATCTTTCAGAAGTGATGTAAAATATCTTGAATATAATATCATGGTACAATATACGCGTTCAATTCTTGAAGGAAAGTCACTTTTTTTTACTTTGTTTTTTTTTTTAGACGGCGGAAGTGATGCTTTTTACGTCATAATTATAGAATCATTGGATGAGAATGATGGAATTTGAATTTTTATTATTGGTCAAAGTAGCAAGGGCAGCGGAAGCAGAATGTTTGGGGACTATCTTAGATCTCAAAGAGGACCAAAAGATGGAACGTACAAAACATTAACAAAACTTAGAGGCCCCATCTACCAAGGGGAGAGCCTAGTAATTAATTCATTAATTTGAACGAAAGTAACCAGTAGGTGGCGCAACATTCAGAAAGTGTTTGTTTTTGGCCAAAAAAGTCTCAAAAAATTTGTTAATAAAGTCCAGAAATTATTTGTTTTTTGTTAAAAAAGTTCAAAAATTGTATGCTTTGGCCAAAAACGTCTAGAAATTGGTTGTTTTTGGCCAAAAACGTTCAAAAATTGTTCGTTTTTGGCCAAAAACATACAGAAATTTCAGTTTGATTGTCGGTTCGGTTCGGTTCGGTTTGTGCGATTGACGGTTCGGTTTACTTTCGGTTCCGGTTTGCCAAAAAAAAAATTCGGTCTGGTTTAGTCCAAACCGAAAGCAAACTGCAAAGAATGAAGGTAATAGAACTACAGAATAAGCAGGAAAACAGTTTTTTTTTTTTATAGGTTTATGTTATTCTTTTTATTTCCTGTCTACAATTATTAGTGGAAAAACGAAACGGGCCGTTTCGTTTTTCCACTAATAATTTTAGACAGGAAATAAAAAGAATAACATAAACCTATAAAAAAAAAAGAATAAAAGTGCAAAATTTTTTTTTGTTTTTGTTAATTACGTGCACAAATTGTTCGATTTTGGTCAAAAACGTGCAAACATAATTTGTTTCTGCTCAAAAACGTGCAAAAAATATTCTTTTTTTCAAAAAAAAAAAAATAAAAAAAAAAAAATAAAAAAATTTGCAAAAAAATTATTTTTTGTTTGGAATGGTTCGGTTCGGTTTCGGTTTTGATATTTTCAAATCGAATCAGTTCGGTTTAAAAAAATATCGGTTTGGTTTTAGTTCGGTTCGGTTCGGTTTAAGGGAAAACCGAACCGAACCGAATGCAAGCTTAGTTTTTACCATGATGCAATGTAACGATAATGTAACTTTGAGTAACGGTTCGTTACTGCTAAATAACTAACTAATTAGCATTACGTAACGCGTTACCATTACAGCTACATTACAATAACGTCGTTAGTGTAACGGTAACGTATGCAACACTGATTGCACTATTTAAAATTGTTTTAATAGAATTATTCTCAATAACACAACAAGGTAAGATTTGCAATGGTCAAAACGTTTTTGGTTGTAATTACATTTTTGCATGCTCTTTAAAACAGTCAATACGACAAGAATAAAATACATAATTTATAGTTACGCTATAACAGAAATTTGAATTGCAAAACCCAAAAACTAATCTATAAACCGACACAAAATTTAGAATTATCTGTGTAGCTGTTACATTGCGCTTGTTTCAATTGTTTTGACTGAACCGTCGTTAGTTGCAGCGGTTGTGTAAATTTCTGAACTAGTGACGCCAACCCTGCATACTAAACATGCCGACCAGATACTGGCAAAACTGAAAGCAGCACATTTGCACGTGCACTCATTCTTACCAGGTTTCTGACGACCGTTACCAAACGAAGACTGAAAGGTCACACTGGAAAACTTCTGGAAAAACAATCAACTATTTATACTCGTCTTGAAATGTCTTTAAGAAACTCTTTTCATTTAGTTGATGTTGGCAAATATTTACGACGTCTCATGACCAATTAGTGCTCTTCTCGCTTTTCCTCCTTGTGGCCAAGAAGATCGTGGAGTAGAGCGGCTTGTTTTTATTTCAATTTTACTGTCGGAAAAAAAATTTGATGGTTTTGCAGTTGGAGTTTTAAAAAAAATGGATAAAATCGAGTCCAAGGGAAGAGGAAAAAAAATTGTAATTTGTCATTTACGTTTAATTTATTTTCGGTCCTCTGGTTGAAGAAGATGGGGTCATATTTTTGAATTATCTCTGGAAGATGTGCAGTATTTTAAAATGTAATTAAATTGTTGGGATGAAGAGGGTTGTACAACTGTTAAAATGGTGTTTTTGATTGTCTGTTTGTGAGTGATAAATTAGAAGAGGATGTCAAGGAGAAATTTTTGCATTCGAATTAATTATCCCTTTAATTTCTAAGTTTCTTTTTCCAGTTGGGGAAAAATTGTTTTAACATTTTTTGAAAACATTTTAAAAAATTAATTTTTTTTATTACAATAATGGGAGGATTTAATTAATCACATATTACAGAGTTTAAAAATGAAAAATATATGAATGAATGGTGGAATTAGAATTTAATTATAGAAATATTCCTTGAAGGAAATTATTATCCTAATTTTTAATTAAAAAAAAAAAATTATGTTTTTAATTTCTAATAAAGAAAAAATTATTTTTTTAATTTCTAATAATAATAAAAAATTATTTTTGGATTTAATAAAATATTACTTTACTTTTTATGGAAATTTTTGCCATTTGCCTTGTCAACCATTACATTTCTTTAAGCAAGTCGCATATTTCATGAATAAGAAATGACGAAAAAAATTAATTTATAATTTGCGAATTTACTATAGCGAGAGTAAATGGTGAATTGAGATTTAAAGTACCACCATTTTCCCTTTTCTCTGCTCACCCTTTTTTTTTAGATTGTCCTCTACCAATGAATATTTTATGTTATTCGACTGCTTGCATACAACCAAATAGCAATTCAAGTTTGACCTTTAGCCAACAGAAACTTGCGTTGAATTTGACTTTAATTTAATCAAATTTTTTAATCATTTTTTTTTTCTTTTTTTGTCTACAAAAACTTTTCTGCAGTTCACAGCAAATAAAATTGAGTTTCCATAAATCACAAATGTTGTAATATGTTTTCTTCAACAGATTAAAACTAGTTTTATAAATTTTAAAATGATTTTTACGTGTTAGATGAGAGGAACATTGCAGTGAAGTGCAACTGTATTGCAGGGAAGCAAACAATTTAAAATGTCATCACTATGCAGTGGATGATTATCACATGAAAACTACAAACAAAACAAAAATACACATTTGAAATTTAGAAAAAATTGCTTTCAGAAATTTGCAAGTGGTGTTTAGTTAGGAAAAACCAAAACATCATTAGCATCCGTAAAATGGAAAACATTAAGGTCATAAACCCATTTACAAAATAACAGTATAAAAAAAAAAATTTCAATTTTTTCCAGCATTTGCTGTTGAGTTGTTTACTTTACATTTGCTTTAATGTTTAATAAGCTTAATGCGAAGAGCCACTAGGGAAGAAGAGGAAATTTTTGTGAAAAACATGTTTGTTTTATTCATTTTTCATCTGGCTCTTAGTGGCAAGAAAGGAGAAAGAGGAGTGAGTAAAAATATATATTTATTAGACAAGTGGCAACCGGTTGACTTGTTTATCTGAGGAGATAAAAGGCGAGAGAATGAGGTGAAAGGCGTAAATTGGGAGTTACACCGGCATGACTGGTTTAGCATATCGGTGTAAAGTACGGGTTTGATGCAGCAGCGAATGTGAAATGGGAACTTGCAGTAGCAGCACGCATTTATGCATTTGTAATGATTTGTACAGTTCAGATTGAGTTTCATTTTTGCATGTCGGTGTAGATAAGCTTTGAATTGAACGTGGAAATATGAAATATTGAGAATTGAAAGTTATTTGAGCGATTACTTCACTTTTCTTTGGGACGTGTGTTCTGGGGAGTTTAAAAATGCAAACTTAAATCTCAGAGAAACGACAAGTTGAAGTGGTTTTGATGTGAGCCGTTGGCTTTTTTTATTGACCAATATCAAGGGAGTGTAAAAAAATATGAATTGATGGATGACTGGATGTTGGTAGAAGCAATTTCAATCATGAGAATTACAATTATTATTTTTTTTAAATTTAATTTGCATTTTGATGTTTACGTGATTTATTGGCACTCGGTGAAAATTTGAGTTTAGTTTATGATGGCTTAATCTCTTTTACTGTAATGTGATGGTGGTGGGGACGCCGTCATTTTGGTTTTAGGAAGATGACATTTGGAGGTTTGATTTTATTTGGGTTATGGAATTTTTTGCAAGTTTATAACGTTAATTGCAAATTTATTAAATTTATTAAACCGTGAGAACCCACGGTAATTCTTTGCAAATCCATTAAATTTTTGGAAACTTTTGAAGATCTATGAAGATCTATGAAAATTCTTGGAAACTTCTGAAGATCGTAGAAACATCTACGAAAACTGGTGAAAATTCTTGAAAACTGGTAAAAATTCTTGAAAACTGGTGAAAATTTTTGAAAACTGGTGAAAATTCTTGAAAACTGGTGAAAATTCTTGAAAACTGGTGAAAATTCTTGAAAACTGATGAAAATTTTTGAAAACTTGTGAAAATCTTTGGAAAATTGTAAATATCTTTGGAAAATTGTACAAATTGTACAAATTGTGCAAACACAAACATCTAAAACTCTTGAAACACTACTTTTTGAATGCAGCTAGTATTTACAAAACATCGTAATTTGTAATAAACTGTGAGAAATTTGTATAATTAAATGCAAAACTGTAACGAATCGAAAAAAATACATAACTAATACCTATGTAAAACATTTTTTAAAACAAACAAAAAAATCACTTTTTTTCACTGGAAATTTTAAAAGCTGGTAATTCCACGTATGCCTACATGCAGCTTAAAGTGATACGATAGAAAATCCAGATCAGAAACTGATAAAATAATTAACATTTAATCTGTTTTCCAGCTTATGAATTTGTTATTATAATCATATGCATTTATTTCGCTCTTTTTCTTTGTTTACTTGCGTGGAATTGCACTTTCTTTGACAAACAGGGCAAGAGGAGCCTGGGATGGCTGATCTGTAGTTGAAACATCCCGTGGCCATTCGTTATTCTTCTGCATAAATCCATAGCCAAGTACACGACAAGGGCTGCACCCACTGGCTGCCATCCAAGAAACAGCTGCTGGTAGTTTGGTTTTCCTGTCACCAATATACGCACCAACTCCAACTTGTATCAGTCGAATTCATTGCAAATCTAATGGGGTTTAAAGCAAATCCAAATGGGGGATACCTCATGTCACATAGGTATACATAGAAATAGGAAATTTCCAAATGCAATTTTAATCCAGAGCATTTCATTTAGGGAATTTTGATTTTAAATTACTTGTTTAAAGACTTTATAGAATAAAATATCTGGAAGGAAACTAAAATATCCAAGGAATTGGAGTTTTGCTTAATAAACATACACAAACATGCAATGCCCTTTAGGTAAAAGAAAAAACAACTCGGGTGAGTTGGAGAAAGAAATTCATTTGGTAGTGAAGAATTTACATACCGGTAATTAGGATTACGAACAAATGAAGATTTTTCTGAACACCTGTCAAGTTCAACTCCACTAACGAGCTGCTGATTGTTGGTAGTGGCAACTCAGATTGAGGTGCGGTTTGATGAAGCCAAAGCCGAGTGTAAGTTCGACGATCTAAAAAGACTGGAATTTGTATATTGTGAAGGTGTTAAGGTGGGTTCATAGTTGGAAGTAAAGTAAGCAAAGATAAGGTAAGCTGAGATAAAGTAGAAGTAAGGTAACGCAAGTATGTTCACACTTGATTTAAGTTGAAGTAAGAATAAACTAATCGCAATCGATTGGCACAATCTTGATCTAGAACAAGAATCAAATTATTGGATCATCAAAATGGCAGCTCTAAACTAGAACTCGTGTGTTAGTCTCGCTTTGTCTCACCAGATTCAGGTTGTTCCTGATTGACTGGAAGTAAGCTTGTTACTTGTTACACTAGGTAACTAGGTGGAAGTATACAAAAATAAACATTAGTTGCGGTCAAAGTTTCTGTTTTTACAGTTTTTGGTGTTTTTATAAACAGAGTGGACACTAAAAACAGCTACAAACCATTACCAAGAGCTGATTTATATCGGTATTTGGTTTTTACACGAAAGTTAGATTGAAGGGTCAAACTGTCGTTATGTTTTCAGGCGCAGCATCCACTTCCTAAAACGTGATTAAACGCATGACTGTGTTCAAATAAGTGGGCTACAACCACAATTGGTTGGTTGAATAAAAATAAAAGAATTTTTAATTGTAATATTAATACTCGCAATGCGCAAGATCGAGATGCAAAAATTACACAAAAAAGTTTTATAAACGAACGCATTCATCGTTAGGTTTTGTTTTTCACAGATATTTTTTGCTGCTTACAAAAACAGCCAAAAAATTAAAACAGAAACTTTGAACACAACTATGTTCGAGACACGGTACAATAGTCGTAAGGTAACAATTACTAAGTTATTTATTCAATTTGGAATGGAGTTTTATGTACCTCCTACACATTGCCACGATTGGCTTACACGTAATACGTTATCTTTACGTTGTTCGTACGTCGCTCTCAATAAGTCCCTTCTGACGACACATTGGCGACCGTAACACACACATACGTACAACATCACCTTTCAGTTTTATTTCATTTCAAAAAATAATTTTATTTAATGGTTTATTATTATTTACATTTTGAATTGAATGTATAGTGGGGCATCAAAATCTTTTAAGTGCTTTACGGTCTCTGAAGGACTTAATCCTGACTGTACGGTTGCCAAGGCTATGTAACTTGGCAACTTCATTCATTCATACGAATAAAATAGTCGACTCCAAATCTTCAAGCAGACAACAACTTTTTATTTCTGGCTAATACATCAATGTATTTTACAATGTATTTTTTCACTATATAGAAAACTTTGAGTGTTTAGGCAGCCTCAATTCATATTTGATGGTAGCAACATGTTGTGTATTGATGCCTAGTGACAAATAAAAGTATTCTTGTTTATTGTCTGCTTATATTGAAGTTTTCGCATTATTGCCACATTTAGGATATGTTAAGAAGGGTTACCTTACTGCTTTTGTTACAGTAACAACAGAGCTTTCATTCCTTTTGTTGACGAGCGATACAGTCATTATTACTACGTAGTATGAAAATGGATTGTTGTGGGAAATTCCGAAAATAAGTTAAGTGAGAAACAAGGAAATGTTTAGTGAAATAAAGTGCATTTTGATGTTTTTGGCAGGAGTTTTTAGGTTTGGACATTGCAGACCTCATCCAAAGTCCATCATGAGACACAACAATGAAGTTTTAATTTGCTGCTTACATTTTAACGTGTTTGTTTGAGCTCTCATCCATATCCATGTCGTCTTTCACTTTTACGGTCTGGCACAACACAAAGGAAATGTCGTCGCGACGCACTTCGAGATGGCACTTGGTGTGGCGATAACCGGAAGCGAGACTCCATATTCATTGGGAGTGTCGATGGCCCTGTGTTGTGTCCTTTGATGTGAATGGGCCATCCATCATTTTGCTGTTGAGATCCCCTAGAGAGCCAGGGAATAGTGAATCTGTCTAAGGACTCTTATTCCTTTGCTTTATCTATTGTGTGCTTTGGGTTTGATGGTCTTTGTAGATATTGGTGTGTGGGAATTATACTGCTTCTGTTTTGATGGCTGTTTTGGCCTTTGATGTATTTGTTGATGGAAAAAATTGCATCTTTAAAATGTTGCTACTTGGGGAACTTGGGCAGAGTATTCATAAGTATTTAGCATTATAAATCTTTCATACACTGAGAGTTTTGCATGCATGCATTCAAAATGAAGCTTCTTGGGAGGAACAATTTTATCTAAGGTATGTTGATGCAAGAAATAGAAACAGAGATGTCATGGCTGATGATACAGTACAGTATGGCAAATATTACACTAACGAAGGGCATATTCTGAATTTGGTCGCTGAAATAAAAATTTTGAAATTTTATTTAAAATTTTTTTTTTGTTGGAATTTTGGGGTCCCTACAAATTGGAGGCCCTAGGCGCGTGTCTAGTGTGCCTAGGCTTAAATCCGCCGCTGAGCGAATGACCAACCGGTCATTCGGTGATCATGGTTTTTTTGGGAGGGGTAGGGGGCGCTAGGAAAAAAAACCATCAGATTATGAGTCCTGGAAACTGAGTCGACTTTTGGACCTGGTACCAGGTTTTGTGGATATCCGCCATTTAATTTTGCACATTTCTCGGCTGGTTCAGCCGTTCAACATTTTATCAAGTAACATGCTGAGTGCCAGTACACTTATCTATTCTTGCAAACATAGAAAATAATTTTTTAAGTTCATGTATGTGTGTTTCTATTGTTTTATAAACATCCATGGTTCTAATCAGTTCAGATAATCAGTATCATACTGTAAATTTTTGCATTGTCTACCGGCGCACTATTGGCAAAATGGAGTTTCTTCGGTGCATTATTAGAGGCATTATGTCGTCTAATGAAAGCATTAACTTACAGGCCAATTTTAAACGATGGATGAAACTGAGCCTGGGAGTAATTATCAATATTTATAATTCAGTTTTGTTTGCTATACAAATGACATTGATTTTATATTAGTTAACGGCTATTAAAATGTATAACTTGTTGTATTCAACCACTACTGTGTGGAAATATGTGATGTAGCGTGACCCAAATTACGCTACACCAATTAGCAAAGGTTTTCAACCTTTGCCCCCCTTCAGTCACTATATATAGTGACCTTTTTCTGTACAAATATATCACTTCTTAAAAGCAACCCACACGTCTCTCTCATCTCTCACATCTCTCTCATTGCACAGCATCTTGACCAAGCAGCAGCATTCACACTGGAAACCTCTAAATAACAACAACGGCTGCTAATCACTGACGAGTCTAAACATATTCCCGTGCAGGAATATTGGAATAATTTTAATTTAAATAACCAAAGAATTATGAAGATGAACGTGTGCGGGTTTCTATTATAACGCCTCGCGCACTAACGACAAATTTTTAATTACGTCCCATTTAAACAGGGGCCCGCACCTCGCACGCCCGCAGTGTAATGGGGGCCCATACACAATGAGTGGATTTACGGTAATAAAAGCCGCTTACTCTGTGAAGTAGAGTTGAGCATCAGTCATATTTTTTTTTCCTCTCCAGATAACAAATTAAAGTCTAGGCACAATCAGGTTCAATATTAGTATTGCACTGCATTTTCCAATTTTTTTTGCAATGTGAAATTGCATATAGATTCTGTGCTTCACTGCAAGCATATTTTGACAAGCACTCGTTTAAACACACACGGTTTCTAAACTGTTGTAATCAATAAATACTATTTGGGGAAAAGTGATGATTAAGCAATTTGTATGGAAACTAAGTTGTTTTGCTGAATTAATTTAGATAGAGTTGAAGACAATTTCGATTTTCATTTGTAGAAATTGGAATTTTGCACCTGAGGGAATTTTTTGTTTTCATAGCAGGGCAAAGGTAAATTTATTGGAATTGTAGAGAAGCAATAAAGGAAGAGAGCAAGCCTGCAACTCGCCATTTTTTTCCCCTAATAATTCATTTTAAAAAATAGTACATTTTTGATGTTTTTTATTTGGTAACTAAAGAAGGGGTTTTAATTAAGATTATGTCAAAAAGTAGTGGTTGCTTTGTTCATAAACCTAATTAAGTTGATATTGAGTAAAAAAGAACGAAACTGTTTCTTTAATTAATTTTCAACATTCCTCTCATTCAATTTAGAGGAGGGGAAAAAAATAATGTTTATATTCTTTTAATTATAATAAAAAATCGAAAAAGTTCTGTATGAGATCTTCGACGCAATTTCAATTTTTCGGCCGCATGAAGTGAGCTGTTTGCCGCTTGAAAAAAAATCACAACACCGTCAAAACAAATTTTTCAAAATAATGACTTTTTTTTTTTGGAAAAGAAATATCCAAATTTTATTCTATTTTCAGGGGTATAAGAAATCATTTGAAATTTGAATCTCGTTTTATGAATATGAAATTGTACATGGCCCACATAATATATCCTTTTTTATATTTATATATTTTAATACATCGTAGCTGCATTTTGAAAATTGTTAATGTTTAAATATGACATTTCACTTTGATATTATACATTCTCAAACTCCATTTTTATTTATTTATTTATTTATTTTTTAATTAGGCCTAAGCAAGCAAATTTTTTTTTTAAATCTTAAATTTGTATAGATCTTTTTTTTTTTTGGTTTAAATTTTACACACAAACATTTTTACATATCCACAAATTTGTACTTTTTCTTTTAAATTTTAAACTTATCCCACATTTGTTTTTACAATCACAATATTCAAATTTGTATTTCTTTATTTATTATTTGGTTTTAGTCGATATTTTCTTTGTGTTTTCTCCTCTTTGCACTCGAACAGCATTTATAGGAGATCAAGTTAAGGGCCCATCTTTGCACGTGTGGTTTCCATGGTAACACTTCGAGAGAAGATAAGGGTGTGGTCAGCGCACTTATCAGAGATCACATCTGATGCACTTTATCGTTGGCCTGGTGACGTTGAATTGTCCTTTGCTAGGTTAAGACACATCACAGCTTTAGAGTGCATCCTTCTGTGAATCTTGGATCCAGCACACTGTGTGGAAGTTTTCTGCGGAATAAAATAAACAACTCAGTTGCTTCACATGCACCTGGAAAAACATTATTAACTCGAGGATTTGTCTGAATAAATGTTTAAAAATTTAAAATTATTGAATCAAATTGTATTAACATGTTAAATCACCTGCAATTATTCCAAATCTACAAATCACAGGTAAATCAGAAGCAAATCAACTGCAAGTGCAGCAGATTTTAATGCAATTCTACGATTTAATTTGTTGATTTGTAAATCTACACAAAAATGAGAAATTCCTGCATTTCAGCCTTTTGCTGTATTTAATGCAACAATTTTGTACAGTTATTAAGACTCCATAAGCTTTGCAGATACATTAAAGGAATGCGAACAACTGATGAGATTAGCATCTGTTAAACTTGTAGAGGATGCACAACATGGCTAAAGAAGCCCAACTCATAAAAGATGGCATTGTGAAATGCGAGTACAATAGAATGTTGATTATCGGAGCTAATTGGGAGATATTTGTGTTCGCATAATCGGACATTAGACGTTTATGTACAATTGTGGTCACGTAAAATGTTCACGCTAGCTTCAGTTGGCTGTAGCCAATCGACTCTAGCATGAACATTTTATTTGACTACCATTGTGTGTACTCTGTATATGAAAATAAAAAATTGTTTTCTATGTCTACGAGGACGGTATACATATTTTATTGCATACAGTATGTCTTTGCTATGTATGCATTCTACAAAATTTTCTTTGCTTTAAGGCACCAGTGCGTTTACAGGCCATTAAAGCACCACGATCACTGCTGTTTGGATAACTGGTCATTCACTTAACCGACATTCCGATAATCGACATTTTACCGTAGGCGTATAAACATCAATATTGCTAATACAAGTAATGAAATGTTGGGGTTTGTGATTGGTATGTTGTTTCTATATAGTTCTAATAGAGCAAGATTTAGTTTGCAATTTATTGCTTCAAGAAATCAAATTCTTGAGTTTAAGTTTTCTTTATTAGTTATATTTTTCATCAGCTAAAGACAAAATTTTAATTTAATTTAATTTTGATAAGGGAAACCATATTTTGACATACATTTCTAACAAATAAATTACGTATCTGGGATGTGCGAAAACTAAGTAACAGTTACAAAAGTAACATAAGGGGTCCCTAAAATCTTGCGCTACGTAATTTAGGGACGATCCCTAAAACAAAAGTAACAAATTTTGAACATTGGGTTCCGTAGATAATTTGACCTGAACAGACAAAGTATTTAATTTTTTAAGCATTGTTGAACTCGAGGTCGATGTTTTTTGGGAGCCGGTGCATCGCCTCGGAAGAGAATTGCTCGTCTTTATTTTTTTTATGGGCTGCATCCACGTATTTAATCAGAAGAAACAATAATAGGAGATAGTTGATGTAATCCTTGGGGAATTGGAGTCACTGCCACTTCTTATCCGCAAAAATTGATGCTGGTAACAAGTTTCTCGTGGTTTATGATGCGACAAAACTGCCTCCTGCTCCAACCAAGTTCTTTGCGGTGAGTTCATTAGAGGGTGGCACATCATAAAAGGTGATAGTGTACAAAGGGATAGAAAGTAAATTAAATGGGATGAAGCTTGTACAGCTTTTCATTTAGCATGACTAAAGGAATTCATCAAATGAAAAAGCACTTTATTTAAAGTTAAAACGGCAGCTTTGCCAATGGTGTGATGCGGGGAAACATAGCCGGGCTGCGCGTTAAAATCACTTAAAAATAAAATATGTGTTTACGGCTCGGTTGCGAATTAATAACGCATTGGCATTAAGTTAGAGCGTGCCAAGTTGCACTATGTTTCATTATGCGACAGAACGTGGCGTAAAGAGGCATGTGGATGTGGTTGGTGTAAATACGGCTAAAGTGTGGCATTGCTTAGACATCGAATAAAATGGTACAACTCGCTTTCTCGCTTAATCTCGTTTCATTTGCGGGAGTATGGGTGGGTTTGTAATGTAATCAAAATTACTTTTTTTTAAATTTTAATTTATGCTTGTAATTTGTGATGGGCGATAAGATGGTTTTTAATAGATATTTAAATAATGCAATATTAATTTGGGTAAATAATAGTGACAAATTGCCACGATTTTTCAAAAGTGTGGAATAATTTATTAAATATTTTATTTGAATACGTCTGCAAGTAAAAAATATATTTTTTTTTTAAACACATTTTTTTTTTCTGTTTTTAAAAGTTTTAAATTCTCGTTTTATTTAATTTCTGTTCGAGAGAAAAGTTAAATTAAATTTGTGCGTGAAATGCAGCAAAGCTCTTGGGGGCAAAAGATAAACAATGCTTGAACAAGTTTAAAAAATGGCCAGATTTCCTGGCTCCGGTATAAATGAGTTCAGTTCAGCCCTTGAGAGGTGGAGCAGAGTCAACTAAATAATGTCCATCCATTATAATTTCAGAAGGCAGTTTTTGTTTACAATTATTTGCGAGATTAGAATGAAATTAAATTTCATCTTTAATTTTATTTCAATTGCATGGGAATCTGAACAAATAACATTTGTATGTATTCATTTGAATTGCTCCAAAATTGTTATTTATTCAGAAGTAAAATGAAAATTTTATGCTTTTTTTTGATTTTTTAATAAAATTGTGTAACTCGTCTTTGGTTACATATCTTATCTTGTTTATTTAGTGTACCTTTTTTATATATTATCATTTGTTGTATCTGTATGGATGTAAGAACTGCAAAGTTTAATTTCCTGTTTTTCTTTTCTTTTTTTTTCTTTTTTAATGAAGATATTTTTTTCCACTCTCGTTTTTGTTGTTATCAGCACTCGAAGAAAGTATAGAGCACAAAAAAAGCGAGCAAAAAGGAAAAAAAGAACGTGAATTGATTATTGACATACCTTTTAACTCCTGGAGAGGATTCATTTTGATATAAGAGATCTAAGTGGGGATCTGAAACAAGGTATAAAATTTTATACCAGCTGTTAATGTTGAAATCTGTGCATTAATTAATTAATTTTTTTTACCTGGGGTATATTCCATGCCATAACCTTGATGGTAGTGATCTGTGGTCAGCAGATTCGTGTCCTGGTTATTGGGACTGGGCACTGTAGTGACTGGAAATTCGTTCATTTTGTAGACTGGATTCCACCTTTGCATCAGCAAATAACCATAAATACAATTAATCATTGAAATCTGCGGTGTAATATTTAATTAGTCGAAAGCAAACATATTCTTATCTTTATACATAAATAACGCGATATTCAAACACGGCAAAATGCTCGGTAACTCACGAGTGTAAACAACATATTTTGAACGAAAAATAAATATTAACACTATGAGGTCTATAAAAATCATTCCAAACTGTGCAAGAACGTTCTTTTCGCCGCTTTGTTCCCGCAAGTTTGGTGTGGGAGTAATGGAGATGAGAATGCAGACTAATTGACCTCATGGGTGATGGTGCACCACTGTGTCCCATGGGCTGATTACGGAAATGGTGCTGACTTAGGTTGGTGCAGGCGCAAGAGAGATGAGACTCAGCACACCTCGACAACTGCAATAGAGGCCATAAACCTTAAAACAAGCGTGTGTTTTTTCATTCTCTAACTAAATTGGGTAATATAACTCACTGGTTAACTCTGAAACCATTGGATGATAAATGATTGTGGAAATTCACAGAAAAAAAGTGTTTTTGTTAGTAAATATTAAAGGAATACATGAAATTGATTTGTCGATTCTGACAAGCTTAATTTTTTTTTTTTTTTAATCTTTGGGAACGGCAGGGGAATATATGTTTCATTGTGCAGATGAAAGTAATTAAGAATAAAGATCATCCAAAAGTGCTATCGTCACTGAACAGGCAGCGTTTGCTAGGTCGATGAGATTTTTTAAAAAAAATTTTTCTTTCGAATTTTTTTTTTTTTTTTTGACGATCTTCAATTTTCTTTTTATTCTGTAGCTTTTTCCTTGCATGGTTTAATTTTGTTGCAAATAAAGCTCCAGTTGAGTCAACTTCTAAGTCAATATTTCCAGACTGACGCCTAATTCCTAATTGTGTACGACATTTTGCGACAAATTATTGTCTCTAGGAATTAATTGGTGACAGAAGGAAGTGTTTCCCAATTAAAATTAGAAGGAAATTGAAAATAGGATATGAATTAAAAAAAAAATATCGAACAAGAAAATGCAATTTTTTAATACGAACGACGTAAATTAAAATGAAGTTTGTCGTTAATTAATATTTTCCCTCATCGATGAATTAGAAAAGAAATCAGTTTATTAACTGTGGGTTTGGGCTGGAATTAAGTGGCCCTATATTCCAATATCTCGTTAACGTGCTCGTAAGAAAAACTCAAGAATCAAGCAACAAATACAATTAACAGATTTTGCAAGTAGAAAGCGTTTGATATTTTTGTATTGGTACCTTAACAACATAAAAAGAGTGTGTTTGTGGTCAACTGAAGATTTGATTGGCTGCTGCTGGTAATACTCTCTAATACTCATTTAGCTAACAATGAGCCGACAGCTGAAGCAACAACGCATGCGTGTGAACTTATACTCTGTTTCACAAAACTTACGACATACTCCCATTGGCTATTGACCTGTCCGCAGCCATTACGTCATTGTTACACATGCACAATTGAAAAGTAGTGCAAAAAATGCATTTATTCGCCACAAGAAGACGCTGATCGACAATAGCGCCAATAGTGATTATTTTTAGAAGCAATCTTGACCGGTTAGCCCGGTTAGCCCGGTCGGGGTTCAGTTTTGGACCCACTTTCGGTTCCAGTTTCTAATTCTTTTTCTGGCTACTTTAAATATGTTTAATTTTAAACTTTTTTAAGTTTTATTTTTATATTTATTTGTATGTGGTTAATACTTTATTTTAGGAATGTTTTAGTGAGTACTAAACTGCCATTTTTAAATTTAACTCTCCCTTATTGGTTGAGAATGATCACATGATCAAGTTATATGTATCCTTGAGCTTGTGATATGCCCAACCAATGGGAATATGTCGTAAGTTTTGTGAAACAAAAGTATAGCTTTAGAGGTGTTCCATAGAGTTTTGTATGGATACCGTGAACAGCCAATCACATTAAGCTATTATTTTGATATTTCAATAACCTTTGTATAAATATAACTAACATCTATTTATTTATTTCTTATCTGCATTGTCTCTTGAAAGCAACCATAAACGTACTGTATATTTGATGACTTTCTGCAGAATAATATCGTAAATATTTTAATTTTTATTTATAAAGTGATTTTAGTTTAAATATTTATTACTTCAATTTATTTGATATTCCATCTTTGTGTGTCTATCATTTAATATTCATCACCTTATTGTTCTGTTTGGCAGTTTTGTTTTATAGTGACCATACTAAACCAAAACAAACAACTAGAACTAATTACGAAGTGATGTTAATAAATAATTGCTGACTAGTTTCTATTTAGCAATTGCAGCGTAAATCGCAGTCTGAAGCTAGAAACACACGAGCAGCACAAAAAAGACAACTTTCTTTTAGTGGTTGGCGGTCAGTGGTTTGGCAGAGAGTTTGTTAGCTGAAAAGGTCGAGTGGTCTTGGTGTGTCGAGCGATGTCGTGCTGGGCGAAATACTTTTCATTCAATTTGGATCAGGGATCAGGACTGCCATATCCGAGTGTCATTCAATTTCTGTCTCCGTGTGAGTCGCTCTCAAAACATCACCCAAGTCAAAATGAAAACTGTGACTGTCGACCAAGAAATCACTGATAACTGGAAATGGAAAATGACCTCTTCACCTTTTGCCAAACTCATCTTTGTGCTTAGATCCCAAGTTTCTGGAGTGCGGAAAATTTATTTTAAGCTTATATTTTTTTTTTTTCTTGAAGGAAAAAATAAAATACAGGTTGGCAAATGTGTATTTTTAAAAATAAAAAAAAAATAGAAAAACTGATTAATGTTAGTACGGGTTGCTGTTATTGACTAAATGCCAAATGACATGCAATGCGTTTCTTTGTATTTGTGCTGGCAAGAGGATTTATTTCCTGACAGGGAGTTACATCAAAAGTGGTTTCATGTTTTCACAATGTGTGGAGCTATTTGAGCCCTTTTAATCACACCATATGTTGCAGTTGCTGGAATATAATAATTTCTTCTGCGACATCACAGCTGGGATTACTTTTGTCTCTAAGCGTAGTTTCTGCTTCTTGAGCCTTGAACTCACAATCTATGACAGTTGAAATGTTTAAATAGCTTGAAATTTTCAAAATGTACCATTTGGATATGAATGGTTTATAGCTTTTAAACAAATGAATGCTTCTCGAGGACCATAAGAACAATGTACACCAAGTAGGGGCTGCTAATAAAACCTACCAAAACATCATAGACATGCTGGAAAATTTATTTTTCACTGTTAATCCTGGTCATGTGCATGATTAACCCAAATGGGAAAGTCGTTATTTAATACTGAGTTGTGATTAATGTTGCTAAACTCCTTGTCAGAGTAAGCGGAGATTAAAAAGACATATCTGATTCCTTTAAGATTTTATGTAAATTATATACTGAGGAAATTAAACTTGAAAGATCCTCGTCACACAGGTTAAACCATTATCATGCATTGAGGTAGGGAAAATGTACTTAATTTAAACAACTGACCATTTGAATTAATATTCAAAAATAAATCTTCTCTCTGGCGATCTTTAATCAATAAAGAGTTTCATGGAACAAATTATAATTTTATAAACTTGAGATCTGAGATTATTTTTTAGTTTAATCAAAGCAAAATTAACTGGATGGTTCAAATCAACACCAGGGCGGCGCAACAATAAAATGCTTCGCTCTTATATTTCTATTCATCAAACTTTAAAGTACTACTGTCGAACCTTGTTATAACGAATTGCACGGGACCCCAAAATCTGTTTGTTATAACGAAAGTTCGTTATACGAAACTACAGTACAAAATTTTTTTTCAGTTCTGTAACTGAAAACAAATTCATGTTTATGATAAAACATTATTTATTTATACACATGGTGATTTTTGTTTAAATTTAACTTTTTACAGTATTTTTTAAAATTAAATGTTTATTTTTATCAATTTAAAAAATTAAATGTTTATTTTTATCAATTTAAAAAATTAAATGTTTATTTTTATCAATTTAAAAAATTAAATGTTTATTTTTATCAATTTAAAAAATTAAATTTTTTGGCACAGCATGTAAGCAAGTGAGTCAAGTGATTAATTTTCAAAATTCGTTATAAAAAAGTCTTGTGGGTGTTAGAGAGTTCTTAAAAACTTGTTCTTTATAACGAATAATTTGTAATATCAAAATTTGTTATATCAAAATATTTTAACATGGTGTTCTATGGGAAACCAACCAAGTCATCTAAAAAAATTTATTATAACAAAAATTCGTTATAACAAAAATTCGTTATAACAAAAATTCGTTATAACAAAAATTCGTTATAACAAAAA
>JAQFXT010001137.1:0-20596 GCA_034683725.1 Strigamia crassipes | reverse complement strand
TCTAGCATTTATAAAAATCCACGAGCGGGTACAACCTAATAAGTAACACTTTGTTTTGTCTTTATCGTGTCTCCAATGTCATAGGAACGTGGCACAATTTGTACCACGTCCCTACAACATCAAACACACAATAAAGACAAAACAAGTGTTACTTACTGGGTTGTACCCACCCGCGGACAACGGTCCTGGTCGCCGACATTACCTAAAAGAAAACAAGAATAAGAAAAATACATATAAAGTTAAAAAAGAATTAAATGTAAAACTGTTAGAAATAAAATGTAAAACCGTTAAAAGAACTAAATGGAAACTGTTAAAAGAACTAAATGGAAACTGTTAAAAGAACTAAATGGAAACCGTTAAAAGAACTAAATGGAAACCGTTAAAAGAACTAAATGGAAACCGTTAAAAGAACTAAATGGAAACCGTTAAAAGAACTAAATGGAAACTGTTAAAAAAACTAAATGTAAAACGCTAGAAAAGTTATACTAATAAATAAATGTAAAACGCCAGAAGAGTTATACTAATAAATAAACGTAAACCGCTACAGAACGCCGAAATAAATAGAACGCTTACATAAAAGAAAGGAGGACTAAGTAAGTGACAAAATAAAACCGTACCTGAACTCGACGTGATTCCGCCGCCAAGGCGAAACCAATAATGGCCAAAACCCGAGGTGAAAACTATCAAATGCGAAGCAGTAAAACTTGCGTCCAGCAATTTGCATATGCAATCAAATAACGCGATGGAAATTTCCAGAAACGAGCGCAGGAAACTCGCGAGGAAATACCAACTCCTTGCTCCACGTTGCCATCTAGTGGAAGACACCTCAAACATCCAAACACACAGAGCGTCATCCATTGTGATACCAGTATGTAAAGAAATATTCCCAACACCGATTCCAACAAATCGATTTATTGCCCATAACTCTGAAACGGTGATAGCTATGCCCGATTCAGGAATTTGAGGTAACTTTGACAATATTTGCAACTTATAAATTTGATACTGCCATCTATTGCAAACACGTTGCACCTAATAACCTACGCTAACAACTCTTCCACTAGATGGAAGCATCAAACTAGACAACACATTTCTCCGACGATATTAATTCCATCAAATGAAATGAGACAACAAAGGCGGCAGTAAATGACGACAACTTTGAAATTAACTAATTCAATTGCTTGTAATGTTTTTTATAACTTTTCAGTTAGAAAAAAAAATAAAAGACTGAATAATGACAATCTGCAGTAATCCCGACAAAAAAACTTACACAATGTTTTATTACATCGTATAAATTTGAGTCGAACGAAACGATCGACAAATATCGATTATTCAACTGCAAACACAAAAAGTTTTGAACAAAAACTGATTTCATTTTAAAACTTTTTTCTTTAAAGATAAGCATCGAAAGTTGCTGACTGGCGACCTCTGGTGAGCATTAGTCAAAGATGAATAGGAAAAAAAAAATCATCGTAAATATGGCATGAAATTTATTCAGTCTCCCACAATGAGAGCAAAATGAGACGGGTCACAAATGCAAGATGGTTTGCATAGGTCAGAAACAACGAACAAGGCGCAGTTGATACGGATGCAACATGGCGGCTTATTAAAGACATTTATAAAATAACTTCAAATATCGACCGAAACCCAAATGGAATAAATCTGTGCGCAATAACGAATGGAATTCATTTTTTCTCATCTTTTTTTTTGTTTTAATCTGAAAATAATCAGATTTATGTGCGAATGGTCCAACCTTGGTGTAATACTTTCTCTTTCACCTGCTTCAGTGATGTCTGATTTCATAATGAGACGCAACAAGGTAAACTCTATCTTAATGATAGCCCTTGTCCTGAGGCCACAAAGAAGCAGGTGGCTATAACCTTGATCTGAAACACCGTGAACTCTAGTAGATGTGAGGAAATGCTCCCACAATGCATCGCTAAAGATCGAGGAGAAGGTGGAGTTCCGAGAATAAACACTCGTTCCAAATGGGTTGTAAAAAGCTAAATAAATGGATCGAGTGCTCTCTGATTAGCCAGACATATAGATCAATAAAAATATTTCACACAATCAACCAAACTGATTTTGTGTAAAATGAGTAAAATACAAAGTTTACTATATGTCGTACACATTGCACACCTAATGGAATTATAAATGGCTTACTTTTTAATTTTCTCAGGAAATGGCGCATTTTGTTTAATATTTTTCTGTTGTTTTTTTTCGTTCTGAAAAAATAATAATAAGTTACAATATCATTTTGTTTTCATTCAAGTTCAGCTGGTGCACTTACTTACCTAAGATGTATCCAAGGTTACAGTACGTAATATTAAATAAATAAAATTATTTTGTTCAGCGAGTCATTTTTACAAGAATTTCAATTAAATTACTCGAATTGTAACGTCCCTTATAAAAAAAATTAATTATTTTTTTGGTCATTTTTAAGCTCACCATTCATTATAATGTAATCATAATTTTTAATTTAGTCATAAAAGTCCATAAAGTGACTTATTTATGATTAAATAGTTTTAGAATCACCAAAATTATGATGAAATGAGCAGAAATATATTACGATGTTCGTAGAAATAATCGTAAAATAATCTTAAAATGATCAACTTTTTTAGTATAGGGGTCCCGGTTTCATATTGCTCATCAAACGGTAGTAAACGACATTTAATTACTTTGTTACGTTTTCTTTATGAATATTATTTCAAAAAACAAATTAAAATTGTTTTTTTAATTTTTAATTTTATTTTCTAATGTATGGTCGTTGCACGCTACAGTTACAGCCTCGTGATATAACTGTAGAGTGTTGCATAAAACAAAACAACAAAAAAAAGAGGAAATAAACTCGGGAAAATTAAATTCATAAAAAAATCAGCAGTAATGAATGAAAGTAATTCAAAACATCTGGAGTAAACGATGAAAAAGTTTAAGGAAAATCCTCTCGACTGGTCTAATAAGTTGCACCAATTGAGACAGACAGCACTTCACTTTTTTTTTTGCTCCCTGAAAAAGATCAGCACCTGTAAATAAACATGCACCTGTAATTTCTTTAGGTACCACGCTGATGTAGGTACCATTTATGACATGCAACCCAAAAAACAACAACAAAAAAAAAAAAAAACAAGTCAAAATTTCCTTTTTTTTTCTTTTGGATAAATTCTAAAGTGGATAACAAAAACTTAGAAAAATATGTATAAAAATATTTTACGATATTTTAAAATTTTTAAAATTTTTAAATGAAAATTTCATTTTTTGTCCGGAAAATTGGACCGAAGGAAAGCGGATCAATTTCCTCTTAATTTAGTGATTGAAAGTTGGTGTTTGTGATGATGATAATGGTTGATGGGGGTGTGGTGATGAGGATGAAGGAAAAGTAGACAAGGAACAATACTAGATGCCTTCCATTTTGAATTTATCCCAAACCTTTTCCTACTTCCCTCAACTGACCATATAAATATGCACCCAGTTCCTCAATGATACGATTTGCTGTGTAGAAGCTCAAGGAGAATGTTAGCTTATGGATATTCCAAACGTACAAATCGCATTCAAAAGGTAAGAAAAACAATTCATTATTTTTTTCCCTTTTTTTCGTCAAACAAATTGACCACACACACGTAAATTACACCTTTTTAACCAATTAAATTTTCTTAAAAGGTCATAATACATTTCTTTTTGTAAAAAAAAATAGCTGAATATCTCAGCTTTGTAAGATTTAATGTTTAAATGTCTATCTCAATAAGATAACTAAAAATCTCGAATTTTAAATTTTTAAAACTGCTGAAAAAGCGAAGCGCATATGAAAACCAAATCGCAATTTCTCTTTCGTAATAAATATACAATCACAACCAAGGAGAAAAAAACGCAAATAATAATAATATGTTTTTATATAGTCCAATAAATAAAATTGAAAAGGAACTCATCACTCAAACGATTTAATTTCTATCATCTTATGTATCCGTAATTAAAAGCCAAGATTGTCGTAATTGCAAGTGCCAGGACTGAGGACTCGGGACGGGTTGATCGAGGTACAACAGTGGGATAATTCTAGCATATCAAGCTATGTTTTGCACTAATCCAAAAAAGAGTCAATAGAGGTATGTATTTAAGAAAGGAAAATGCTTTCTCATCAAGCACAACGTATAATTATTTTTATATGCTGCTTTAAGGCATAATTACAATCGACTTCCGGTGAGGGGGCGGAATGGCGGACTGGTGGGAGAGGTTAAAAGCAACCAATGACTGGATCGAGCCATTTGGCCAATAGTGATGAACCATTTGGATCATTTATGCAAATGGAATAAAACTGGGTGCAAACAACAACAAAATCGCGAAAAGAAATCGTTAATAAATTGGGAAAAACGGCGTGAAAAAAGAATCGTGACACGTGATGATTGAAATCAATAATAATGAAATGCTAGAATGCTAATTTCGGTTCGGTGCAAGGTTGCGGGAGTAATACATCAGTCCTTTTATGAATTTAGGTTTCGTTACTATCGTATTTTTCCTCGTTTAACAGATGGAACAGGTGTCGATTCATGAATAGTGAAAAGTTACAATAAACGAGGAAAGATTTCTCAAATTTTGATGTTATTTACCGATTAATTTCAGTTTTAAACTTCCCAGCAGGTGGTTATTTGTTTGTTGTAAAAAAAATTTCTAAATATATTTATACACAATATATGAAATGTTGGGTTTTCAAGTGCAGCTGTGCTCATCTTTTGGTCCCCTGCAATTTCCTTCTCTTTTTCACTCCACCCATCAACTTAAGACATATTAATTTGAAAATTGGTTAAGGAAGAAATGTTAGAAAGGAATAATAAAAAAATAAAAAAAAATAAAAAAAAATAAAAAATAAATTATTATAAAAAAATCCAACATGGCTCCCCCAAACATTACTGGAAATTAAAGAGCAGATGTTGGGTTTGATGGAAAGATGATGGGTTAGTGTCTTATGAATCCCAAGATGGAATGAATCCCCATGACTAATTTACTCAGCTACTTCGAGCTGTGTTTTTGATTTGACTTCTGAATAATAGATTCCAACATGACAGGAGGTAGGTTGATGGCACTATGATGCAAAAGCTTGGTTTTTTTTTTTTTTGTTTTTTTTATAAATAAAATAAGTTTACGGGTAAAAACAATTCATTTTAGGGAACAAAAAAAGGTCCGTTTTATTATTTTACTACAAAAACAAATAAAAAAACAACTTACACTTTCGCTCCACACACTAGGAAAACTCTCCGACAAATTGCACCGCCGATATTGTCTGTGGACAGCAAGAAGAAAAAGGTTGCTTAACCCTCCCTGTACCCTCAGTACATCATTTGGTTGGATGTCATTGGTCGTAATGGACCCGAGTCGAGCTCTGGAAATTGAATTTTAAATTAATACAGCTTAATTTCATTTGTAAATTGTTTAAAATGTTTCAATTCGCTCATTTTACTCATTTTACTCAATTTATTCAATCGGAATGTGAAAAATGAAGCGGTAAACTTAGTTTATACTTACACGTTTCGATTGATAAGCATTGAAATTCGATAGCGACAGGTCCAGTACTTTTAAAATCAAAAGCTCGAAGAAAAGCTTGAAAAACTTGCGTTGTTTTCTCTGCACTGCAAAATGCAAAGAGCGAAATTGAAAAGGTGTGGAGGCTGTATATTTAAATTCTATTCAGACATCATTTAAAAATAAGTCACGGCTAATTTTAACACCTTACATCGAGTGATAAATAAATGAATAACCGATTAAAGTATTGAGAAACTCTTTTTACAATTCGAGTCTAAAATTGCCGCTACGTCTTGAATTTTCCTTCTGAAATGTGAAAAATAACACAAAGTTTAATATATAAATCATTCGAAACAACAACAAATGATAAGGTAGCAAATATCTCGTCGATAAGTTCATCTACATACAGGTGCAAGATTCTAAGTTCTCACTAAAATGTGCAGAATTTATTTGTCAATTTATTTGTCTTGGGTTCGGCATTTTCAAACAAATTTTGCGACTTAAAACGAAACATTCGTCTCATTTTACATATTACCTACACAGGCATTGGGTTTATTGATTAATTTAAATTGTTTTTGACGTTTAAATTTAGAATTTAAATTTAGAAGTAAATGTGCGTCCGTAAAATAATAACCAAAACGCAAATGCATTTAATGGTTAAAATAAAAATCACTAACCGAAATTCATTTAATCGATTAGTCCCTCTCCATAATTGAAAAATGATAAATAAATGTAAAATGTCCGATAAAAATTGTTAGAATTAACCAAACTCTCGGACTCGAGATGTTTTACTCATAGGTTCCCGCAGTTCTCGCAGA
The DNA here is from genome assembly GCA_034683725.1 of Strigamia crassipes. Taxonomy (NCBI): domain Eukaryota; kingdom Metazoa; phylum Arthropoda; class Chilopoda; order Geophilomorpha; family Linotaeniidae; genus Strigamia; species Strigamia crassipes. The sequence continues at coordinate 14,273 of JAQFXT010001137.1, read as the reverse complement.
AGGGCCCCATGGGGCTGCAGAGGGCCCTTAAAATTAAAAAAAAAAAAAATTTATATATTAAAAAAAATAATTCCAATTAGGGCCCCAAAAAAGGCTGCGAGTAGAGCCCCTCAGACCATAAATTCGCCTCTGTTTAGCCGTGTCGTTTCGGTCAGACATAATCTTATTAGAATTTCTTGCAAATTCGGCAGCACACGACGAAATATCTTTAACTAACACGAGTAACATAACCTAGTGATGATGATTTCATAAATTTGACCTCATATTTAAATTTACTTTCTTTGTTTTAATTTCTTTAATGTTTGAAATCACTTGCACATGGCAAGCTAAGTGTAAACACTGAAGATTGACATTAGCGATAAAAAAGGCACAGCCAACACCTTGTACAAACAATCCATAGGGGGTGCCAATATTGGTGAACACAGGGCCCCTGCAGCAGTACCACCGAGGGATTATCATTTCAAAAATGACGGGGCTGGACCTAAAATGTCAGCTTTGATTGAAGTTCAGACTCGAGATGGATTATCAGAAAATTAAGTTTTCAAAACTCTGATCGAGCAAATTGAGCACAAAATCAAACAACAAATTCGCCATATACAGATTCCCCACCCCCCCCCCCCAAAAAAAAAAATAAATAAAAAATAATAATAATAAAATTTTTAAAAAAATGCAAATTTTTGAAAATTTTTATTTTTTAAAGAAATCTCGCATAAAATTTAATTGCACCACGTTTTCTCTACTGTAAGTACTGAATTCCCGTGCACTTTATGCCGCATAAACACTCCGTAATAGCAGCAATCAACTCAAGATTTATGTGTAGGTAATTTATTTAAAACGAACATAATAAATAATTTCCATTAAAACTGATAAAAACGCATCAATTGACGGATAAACGGCGCAACTTTTGTTCCTCGCTTTAAATCGAAGCGACCAATTTCCAAGCACCTCCTCTTAAATTTCGACGCCAATTGGATGCAATTAACAGTTGTTTGTGCAAACGCATGTCCATGTTCCCACTGAAGTTGAATAGAAACCAAGACCCGCCGCGTAAGTATTGGGGCCTCAATCTAGTAGAGTTTTGAGTGACAAGTAAATTATAACTGCTGTATAAGCATCCGGTGATATAACACAATACAAACACCAGGCCTCGAATACTAATAAGCTCGCGTTTCATTCAAATCTAGTACATTTTTGCCCATAATTGCTTCGTTGCCTAAAGTTATGGGGGCAGATGCAAGAAAAAATATTACTTTTATGTTCACAGTTTACTACGCGTTTAATTTCTTGCAGATTACACCGACAATAAACTTGTAATAAGCCCGTTGTACAATAAACACTCAAATTGTTGCAGTAATTTTTTTGTTTGGTATTGTTTAGCAAAAAAAAAAAAATTTTTTTTTTTCGAGGAATTTGACTTGAATCTTCAAAAAAACTATAAAAATGAATCATAACTTCTCATCTATACTTAGGAATTTGTAATAACAGTGATTACACGGTGGAAATTAATAGTCAGGATCTTGTGACTGCTCTTTAATTAAACACACACCTGCAATTACTTATCAAAACAAAATGGAGGGTATAGACCATCATGATATTGGATTTCAGCTTGAATCTACAGATATTTTGCACAACCAATACCCATCAAAAGAGGGATAAGCAGGGAACGACTTTCTTCCCAACCACAAACTCGCATTCCTTCGTTTTACCCAGCGAACGCGAGATAAAGCGCTACACCAAGTTAGCCGACATAAAAAATCGTTAATTTGTAAACATTTTCTTGAGATGAAATTTGGGTTCCGTGAAGGGTTTAAGCGCAAAAGGGGGCTTTATAAAGTGGTATCCGGGAAAGGAATTTCCCACCAGCTGTCAAAAAAACAACAACAAAAAACGGTTGGATAAACCTAAAATGCAACAGTAGCTGCAATTGAGATGAGGTCAAAGGTCAAAGATGGCTGCTGAGTAATTGTAACCTGCCATGATGAATTTAACTCGAAAGTCAACTTTCAGCCAAAGACTTAATTAGAGATGTGATGGGGGGGCAAAGCTAAAAAAAAATCAAAAACAACAAATGTTATTATTACGTTCTGTTTTTTTGTGTTTATAAATTTTTTCCCCTTTTTTCTTGTCCGTTTCACTGGTAACAGATGACACGTATGTTGACACGAGTACAAGTTGCAAAATATAAATTCATCTCCAGATAAATGAGTAATGCTCCCACTACACTTTTTAGCAATTATTTACATGGCCTCCACGGTGTCCCTTTGCTACTAACAAGCCCCATAAATCTCGGCTCCTGACTCAAAAGGTCAAAAGTCACATTGTCCTCTTGACATTGCAACATGCCCATCGGCTCATGATGGATTCAAAAACGTGCAAAAGAATTAATCAAATGTAATAGATTAAACTCTTAGTCACTAAGCCTAAAATATAACCCCAAAAAAAAAATTATTTTGAAGTGAAAATGTGATTTTGTTTTAGTGATATCAAGCGTAGCGTGCCTACCGCAAATGATCTGGTAGAACACCCGGGTCCCCCACAATTTTGATATTGAATTAAATCATAGTTTGGTTAATTTAAACATTTCAGCCATTTTGTTCAATTTTGATATTGAATTTAGTCATGTTGGTTAATTTCGATATTGAATTTAGCCGTTTTGGTCAATTTAGATATTGAATTTAGTCATTTTGGTCAATTTAGATATTGAATTTAACCGTTTTGGTCAATTTAGATATTGAATTCAGCCGTTTTAGTCAATTTAGATATAGAATTCAGCTGTTTTAGTCAATTTAGATATTCAGCTCAGCCGTTTTGCTCAATTTAGATATTAAATTGAGCCGTTTTAGTCAATTTAGATATTCAACTCAGCCGTTTTAGTCAATTAAAATATTCAAATCAGCCGTTTTAGTCAAGTTAGATATTGAATTCAGCCGTTTTAGTCAATTTAGATATTAAACTCAGCCGTTTTAATCAATTGAAATATTAAATTTAGTCATTTTGGTCAATTTAGATATTGAATTTAACCGTTTTGGTCAATTTAGATATTGAATTCAGCCATTTTGGTCAATTTAGATATTGAACTCAGCCGTTTTAGTCAAATTAGATATAGAATTCAGCTGTTTTAGTCAAGTTAGATATTGAATTCAGCCGTTTTAGTCAATTTAGATATTAAACTCAGCCGTTTTAATCAATTGAGATATTGAATTTAGCCGTTTTAGTCAATTGAGATATTCAACTCAGCCGTTTTAGTCTATTTAGATATTCAACTCAGCCGTTTTAGTCAATTTAGATATTCAACTCAGCCGTTTTAGTCAATTTAGATATTGAATTCAGTCGTTTTGCTTAATTTAGATATTGAATTCAGTCGTTTTGCTTAATTTAGACCCGCATTATAATGAATACCGCGTTCAATGAGATCATTTATGGTAATTTACTAGACTTACTATTACCGTACTAATGCGAGGTGTCTCCAGAAATTGTGTATGCAGAATGTAATTCTCAGTTTGTACCGGGTGCAAACTGTAAGATGATTTGACTCATATTTTTTTAACGCCGAGCACCGAGCTCGTCTCTTGTAATCTTTTTTGGCACATGCCGCTAAGAAGTGTAAAATTACTAAGCTATCAAGCTGCAACTTACCTAACTCAACTATCTAAAAGTTAGATGTTTTATTTTCAATTTGCCAGCCATGTGTCATGTCTCATATATTGGCCCCTGTAATTGAGTAGCAATTTGTCTCAAATGCCAGATGCTTTCTTAAAACCACAAAATAAGGAAACTGTCTGATCATCTCAACTGCAATGTTCTCATGAAACTAGAGCCAAAAAAAAAAAAAAAACGCAAACAAATTTCACAGATGTTTACAACATCCTTTTATCCTTTATTCCGATCAATTAAGGAAAAAAATCGAAAAATTTTAAATAAAAAAAAAATTCAAAAAAAATTCAAAAATCCTATTTCAAATAAATATTCCAACCTGTAAACCCAAGAAATTGTATTTGCATTCTAGATGCCATTTTTTCGAAGCGTGCAGGAGGTCCAAGTGAGAAATCTCCTGTCACCAGTTTATAATTTTGATAAATGGCCAAACATTTCGAAACGAAATGAGTTTCGTAGTGAAACGTTACTAACTATTCGAATATACAAAAAAAAAAAAAAAAAAAAATTAAATTATTTTAATCAAGGACTTTTAGTCATACTTTATATGCAACACAATGATTGAATATTAGATAAGAATAAAGCGGCATTCGTACAAGACCTTGGCTTTGTGCGTATCGTGCGCCAAAAATTTTCATTTGAAATAAAAAAAAATAAAAAATTGATTTTCCCGTATTCAGAAACATTGGGGACCCCAAAAAACCCCCAAACTGAAAATTTAAACCTTAAAAAATATTTTTCAATTGTGTTTCTATTATAGATGTGGTTATGTTATGTGGTCAATTTGTTATTAGAAATTGTGCGTTTGAGTTTTATAGGTAAGTTAGTACAATAGCAGGAAGGAGAATTTGCCTACCATCAAATATTCAAACAGGTTCCATGACTTTCCTGTTTTTTTCTTCTGGGGTCAGATGTCAAACAGCTGTCAAGCCACCTGAGTCACATCGCATCTGATGGAGACAACAATCTCGTTTTTCTTTCTTTTTAACTAACTAATTAATTACAATTAATTAATGCCGACGTTTCTTCGAATTAATTTATAGAGCCGGGCCGAATTTAATTTTTCTTTATAAAAATCCGTGTTGGAATTTGTGCTGTAAGAAAGCCGAAATCGAACAGAAATTGATAGTTGGCAAATCCGTTGTCTGAATACCGAATTTGGATTTTTTTCGGCAGGTTTTTGGGCCCCCAGAGTGTAAATTTACCCGAAAAATGCGTATAATGAATACCATACTTAAGAAAACAATTAAAATAAATTTTTCTTTCGTATTTACGCCAAATTTAGTGAATTAAAAAATTCGATATTTTCTACTTTTTCAGATTCTGCCAATCAATAAAACAAAGCAAAAAATATATTGAGAATCAACAAAAGAGAAAAAAACAATGTGAGCCGAAATAAATCGCAAACTGACAACGCATCTGTGTATCCATGACAACGAAATCTAAACAAGTGACCCGTCACTCACGCCATCAAACCCCACCTCCCACCCACACCCCCCCGCACCACGCAGGCGCGGGGGTCATCCAAACTCCACCTCCGCCCTCCATTGGCCCAAGCGGTAAATTCAACGACGCGTGACGTCACAGGATGAAGGGAAACGAAGAATAAATTGATTGATGTTACTATAACTGGAGGAGCGCATTTTGTTGTATTGAGAGTGAAACAATGGACTTCCGGTGCAGATCAGATGAGACGATTGCATTGCATGGTTTGTTCCATTTTGCAATGCAATGGAAGAAAAATAAAAAATGAAAAGTATTGAACTCATTTAAAGAGGGTTAGGAAATGGGTGCATTGTATTAGCCTTCAACTTCATCAAATGTGATGTTTACAGCAATTAAAGATTCTGGAAACGCTTCAATCAGAAAATCACTATTGTTTCCTTCTTGGCTCGATTCATTTTTTTTTTTAAATTACAAACAATTTTCATATAATTTCGTATAAAAATATAAAAAAATAAAATCAAAATTACTATCAATTTTCGTGCAATTTCAACATATTTAAGCCTAATTTTCAATTTTTTTTAAATTTTTTTCAAAATAATTTTAAGTTCCTATGGAAAATACATTTTCAAATTACTACAAACACAAACAATTATCAAACAGCTGAATGCATAACTCTTTGAACCCTTTCACTCCCAATTCCCTGCCATGCCATCAATTTTATGACGTCATAAAAGACACATTTCAGTAGAGACATCTAACCACACTTTTTTATGATGCGTCATAAAAATATTTATGTATTTAAATACCAAACAAAAAAATACACACACGATATAAAAGTGTGTTATAACGTGGGTCCATTTCCAAACGACAAAATAGAAAAGAAAGAAATGAAAAAATACAACAATGAATTTATTCATTCACTTTCTCTATTATTCATGCAATTATGCGAAATTACCTTCACTTGCCTCTCATCCTCATGCATTTTTGATCAATTTTGCCCATTTTAATTGTCTTATCTGATGGAACTGTTGCATTGTTGACATTTTAATTCGACTAAATAGTCGCCATTACTCTAGATGACAAATATTTTTCCACAAATTTTAAAAACAATTGGATAATTTGCTATTGGTTTGCTCAAAACGCTAAATAAAGTTTGGTTTGGCAAAATCTCTCGTTTAATCAAAGCGCAGAAATGTACCCCAAATTAAAATAATTAAATTAATTAAAAATCGCCATTTTTATGTATTTTTCGTGGTTTTTAGGCCTTAAAAAATTTTTAAATCTCGGAAATAGATTGCTGGTGACATGTCCCGTCTAATTTTCCCTTTATCTCAGTAGGTTAAGCAGTAGATTGAGTCACCAGACGATTATAATAACAATATTACATTATAATAAAATGTAAAAAAAAAAATAATAATAATTAAATGTCATAGCTTGTAAATTGAGATGAATTGCTAACTAATCCATCTCAATTTATTCCTCAAATTCGATTAAAATACATATCTACACGTGAAAACAATGCAACAGTTTAAATTCCTCGTTAAATGGAATTTTTACAACCAAAAAATAAAAATTTTAAAAATTTAAATAAAATAATTTTTTTTTTCTTAAATCGAAAATAATTATTTTTTACTAACGATGGAATAAAATGTCCAAAAAAAAATTGATTTCTCACACTCCAAATTTTAAAAGCGGTATACAAACACGGTACTGACAAAAAAAAAATAAATAATAATAAGCCTAACGGGGCTGTCGGGGAGGTCCATAGTTGCATAGCCCGAAGCATGGCAGAAGTGCGCATGCGTTTGTTGTTAGAACCGCACAAACTCAAGTGGCGCCGTCAAGAACAGGTCCATTTGGCCCCGGTGAGACCCGCGAGAAGATTGGACTTGTCTCTAGCACCCTTTTCCATCATTTGGTCCACCAAAACTCAATCGTGATACATTGAACTTTTTTGTTGCAAAAAAAAACTCGAAATTGACCAGAAACAAAAACAAACAAATCAACAAATCAACAAAATCTCAAGTAATTTCGCTTCCCAAATGGGTTAAAAACAGAAAACAAAACGAGTGGGTCAAAGTGCAATGTGCATCCAATTAATTTGGACGAAATTCTAAAACAAAAAGTCGAAAAAAAACCAAAAAAAAACCAAAACCAAAAGACCAAAAAAAATTCATCTTTTCGGGATTCATCACTGCAAGGTAAGATTTTTTCATTCATCTTTTTTCTTCTTTCAATTAATCATAATTTTTGGACATTTATAAATATAAAATAATAATTGCAATGATGACCGTCAAGAAAAATTGATTCTTACTATTTACATAATCAATTTCCCACTGACTGCTGCTTCATTATCCAAAATTTTCTTATAATAAACCACAAAATTGGCAACATTTTTCATTTTCCCATCAATATCTTCACTTTTTTGTGAATTTTGGATCCAAAAGTGAAAAATCTTTGTTGGTTTGGTTAAAAATGATGAAAAATAAGTTTTATAATTCATTTTTAACCAATTAAAAATCTCCTTTTGCTATACAAACCAGATGAATGCAACAATAAGTCGTTTCTTTAGCTTCGTTTTCGTTTTCGTTTTGTTTGTTTTCGTTTCGGATTCTGCCGTTTGTTTGGATCTGGATGGGAGAAAAAAAGAATCGTTTTGAATTTAATTTGGCCCAAATGTGTAGCAATAACAAAAATTAAACCTTGTTTCTATCTGTTTTTGCACAAGGTCGTGAGCTCTGATTCATTTAGACATGAGACGTGATCTTAATGTCAAGTGAAATTTTCTGAGAAAAATTTCCAGAATCTTTTGTTTGCGTTTAGCTCCGAGCATGAGTCAAGAAGTATCCATTATGCAAAACAGATATATCTGCATTCAATTCGTACACGTTTTTTGAGTTCAAGGAATCCCGATTTCTAGTTTAGAATAATTTTTCAGTGCAGCAGCTCCGTTTGGTTCTCACTGCAGTGCTATACAGCGCTTCCCCGATCGCCGCCCGCCGGCCGACATTTTTTCCCGCTTCATCCCGATCGACTACGAATCTAACCTAAAATAATATCAAACAAATTGAAAATTAATAATGAAATAATTTATTTAAAATAAAAAAATATATTTTGAAAAGTATAAGAGAAAAATATCTGTTATTTAACGTCTCGATATTCGGTTTAAACAGAAGAAAGGCGCATACCGGAAATACAAAGCCGACATCCGAATCCGAACATATTGTTCAAACTTCCGGCTAGGGTTAAATAAAAATTCGAATTATAAATATTTCTTTTTTATTTAGTATTAGTGTTATTATTATTATCATTATTATATGGAATCGTAAGTTTAATTTTTGGTTTCGCGGGGTTCTTGATTTTGACTGACGGCAGCTTCCATTTAATGCTTTCGTTTTTATATTGTTAAAAAAAAATGCGGAAAGCTAAATTAAGTGTAATTTATGAATGAAATAAAATAAAAAATGGATGAAACGGGAGTAGATGCAGCACCGTCAAGAGAACAGACAGTTTTTTGATGATTACCTTGGGATTGGGTGGAAAGATTTGATTTCATTTGCTCGTATCAAGTGATCAAGTGCAATAACCCTTTTGCTTCAAAATATAGCCAAAGAAAACCCAAGAAGAATAGAGAAAAAAATAATAATAAACAAAAAACAATCAAAGAAATGAAAAGAAAAGAAAAATGTCAAATAAATCTTTCCAGCTAAATTGATGATAGAAATATGAGTTAGGCCTACGAGGCAATACTTTTTATTCCTTTTGAAATTTCATTTTCTTCTTCTAAATTACTTACATAAAAAAGATTGTCCCATCAAAGAGAAAAGCAATCCGTTTACATATCTATTTTTCTGGTCCTTCACCTCTAAAAATTTCCCAATTTTTTTTTAAAAATTTTTTTAAAAAAATTTTTTTTGTTAATATAAAATTCTATTGTTGAGAATTATGTCAAAATAAACTTAATTAATGTATCATAAAAACTAGTATTGTTTAAATAAAAAAAGATGGCCTGGGGAGTCTGAATTGAGCTTGAAAAAAAAAAAATGAAGAAAATTGTTGGTTGGATGTTTAATTCATACTTTATTCAATCAAGGTTGTGGTTGCACTTGATAAAGTAACCCGATGAAATAAAAAGATAGAAGAAAACAACCTAAAGCGAACAAAAAAAAAACTTGTTTGTGTTAGCTAAATATGAAAAGCAAAACTGAATTTATAATTGGAAAATTTAGATGCGTGTATAACCCTAATTACTAATTACCATCCCCAAAAAAAACACCTAATTATTACCTAATTTAAATGAAAAAATAAACACGAATGTTACAATTCCAAATAATACATTTACGACTGGAAAATAGTAATGATTTCAACGGTTAAACATGCTAACAATGGCCAGGAAAGTGGTGCATGAAAAGTCATAAAGTGCATCAAATTAAATGCAACTTAAAACATAATCAAAATTGTATAGGTGAGTGGTCTGTACGCTGTGTCGCTGTATAGAAACAAGTCGAATTGATTACGCTTATTTTTGCATATGCCATATTCCATTCGCATCCATTTGTGTAAACAAATATAAAAAGATTAACACGCCGTTAATGTTGACAGACCGAGCTGCGCACGTTGTAAAAACGTAAATCCATATTAAAACCTTGTTTATCGACATCTATTTGCCATGACATCATGTATCTCTTAAAATATACATTTAACATTTTCATATTTCAATATTGACAGACGAAAAGAGAGCTAAACTTTTTCGCACAGTTTAACATTTATAATACAATGATGGTTCGGTGTTTTCTAGGCTTAACACAGATATCATCAAAGCCTGAGCAATTATACGTGATTAAGCCTAAATCTATGAATTTAAAGGTTACACAGCCTACATGTTTTGCTTTCAAATCTGCTTTTATTTCTAGTTTTTCTATAATCTTAGCTACTAATCCTAATATTTAAACCCGATTAGAGCGAGGGGCTTTGATGTGGCAATTTTTTTTTACAATTGCAGAACTAAGGGGCAGAACAAAGGGGCCCACATTTTAAAATATTAAAATCACGAGTAACTGTTACTTGTTTTATTACATCAACTTTGGTTTTATCAGTTTGTTTAAGTCTTTAAAATTAAGAAAACCGGGGAAAAGTTATTAGTAAGGCCCCAAAAAAGTACGGGGCCCATCTGAACGCGAAAACGTTATTAGTGGGGCCCAAACTAATTCATTATAAAGTGTTTTTTTTTTTTTTAATTTAAGCGCGGGGCCTCGTGAAAAAATTATTAGTGGAGCCCCAAAAAAGTTCAGGGCCCTCTGAGCGCGGAAAAAATTAGCGGGGCCCCTCTGAGCGCGAAAAACGTTATTAGTGTAGCCCCCAAAAAATTACATTACCAAATTTTTATTATAAAAATTAGAGGGGCCCCCTTTCCAAAAAAAAAAATCTGAACGTTCGGGGCCTTTCTGAGCTCAGGGCCACGACCTGGGGCCCGTAAAACCGAATTTCTGATCCGACCCTGACGAAAACCAAATTGATTATTGTTACGTATTGCTTTTTAAAATTTTAGTTTTGTTCTCACACTCCATCTTAACGAGGCCATGTACCTGTAAAAAAAAAAATTGTAATAAACCGAAGCCCCCTAATTAAGAAACATTAATTAGCACAAATTTAATTAGATATAAAAATGAAGTGAGTGTCTCATCAATCCAACACCTGCTAGCTTAATGGTACTTTTAGTTAGCATACCCACTAGCCCACTATACACTTAACTGTAATAGGCAGCGTAGCACGTGCATAAACCCATTATATAACATCGTTTCAATTTTCCCTACATTCCAAATTCAAACTAAACTGTAAAACCGTTAATTTACATTTTTCGAGCCCCCTCGTCCCTTGTGTTTTGGTGGCGCGGCTGCTTAAACGTTTGAGGAAATTTCGGGTCTCAAATCCAAAGACATCTGCGTCCACAGACACCTGCTTAAGACGCCACCAGTGGAATCCAAAGGTGCAAAAGAGAACATTAATTCCAAGTGTCGGTTCGGGCCTCGAGTTTGAACGTGCAGGAGTGGAAAATCATTTGTGTTTATTTTTATTTATTTATTTTTTTTTAATTTTTATTTTTTTTTCTCGTAATGATTTCGAGTTGTATTTATTCGCATGTGTTTCTTCGAGTGTTGTCGCTCACGGTGTGTGTTTACACATCGCGTGACAATTTCTAAGTGGATACAAAATTATTTTCACACTTTTTTTATCTCAACTTCAACTATTTAGCAGCTGTTAGGGCACGAAAGGATCTTAGATGTAAAAAATGGCGACGCAACACGCAAACTTGCTGCGATTTCATGTGGCGTATGGAAAATTAAAATTCCCGGTGCGCGTTGCTCGAAAAAAATCCAAAAAAAATTATCACATTTTGCGAAATTTTCATCGTCCAATTGTCCATCCATTTTTTTTTTTTTTTTAATGATTATTTCTATCTCTTGCAACACACCCCATACTCATCCAAACATTATCTCTCCCCCTCTATACTCAATTCCAGCTCTCTAATATCAAAAATGACAATTGACTTAATTCGTAATTCAGTTCACATAACGACAGGCAGGTGGCTGTTTGAGTGACCACCTTTTATATGATAAAGAGAGTAAACATGGGCGGAATATTAAAGTCGTGGGTATTAACTAAGACTGCACAAATCCAAAGACAGGTGAGTCGGAGTCGTCGCCGCGCCATTTTTGCTTCGCTGCTGTAACGCGAGTTGTTGCTGTTTATGATGATAATAAAAGCAACAGACAATCGCAAGGTCAATGACAGGCGCTTTTCGCCACCATATTGGTTTTTGTTTTACAATTCAACATTTCGATGATTAAAAAAAAAAAATTTTTTTATCTTCTTTTAAAAAATTGGTGTTGGAACTTAGGTAGAGATTATAATAACTGATTGTATAATAAAGTGATATCCATCTTTTTAAAAATGACAGTTACAAGTCAAGTGATTTCCTGCAATTATCGTTGTAATTTGTTAGCTCTGAGAATAGGTTTGTGTTTGTGCTTGGAATATTTAATCAATAAACACATCTACTTAATCCTCACCTCAAAATTTTTTTTTATAAACACGAATTGGATTCGTGCGCCAAGTTTGTTAATTTTCACGTAAAAACCCGCAAGATTTGACTAAATATGAACCCAAAATACCCGCAGATTGCTTACTTCTCGTAGAAGGGCCCCCGAAATAAAAAACCCCACAAAATACAAACCCGAGCAAATTTTTTAGTTCTCGTAAAAACAAAAAAACAAATTTCTTAAAAGGGGCCCATGCGGGAGCCCATGCGGGGGCCCCCGACTTCAGAAACAGAAAATTTTTCTTAATAAAAATTTTTAAAAAATAATTGTTTTTAACATTTTTTTAAATTAGGGCCCCAAAAGAGGGCCCCCACGGATCCAAAATCTGCCTCTGCACCTATAGTTACCGTTTGCAATTTTTAACATCGAAAAATGCCAATTTCTAGCAACATTTGTGCGATGTTTTAAATTCCCGATAATGTCGTTACTTCCCGTTTTCCTTCGTCACTACTAATAAAATAACGACACAAATGAAAAGGCAAACTCTCTTAGAGTTTTTGTTTAATTAAACACCAAAAACAGGCATTTAAAAGTAATTAATGCGCTTACAATGACTTTTAGCATAAACAACGACCTAAAACCACATTTAAAATGATCAAAATCCTTAATTTTTGTTTAATTTATCCGAATCACGTTTTGCTTATTCATGAGGACGGTGTTAATCAAATGGACCAATAGTAAGAAATACTAGCAAAGCGGTTGCTACGTAACGAGGACGGTCGAGATTTACGAGATGCGAGCGAACAGCATTGATATTACATTTGCTCGCAAGTTGCAACAAGCCGAAATAGGTTTTCATTTCAAAGTATAATTACCCAGCTGCCATGTGTTGATGGCTAATTTTTAAGGCTTTTAATGTTTAATGGCAATTTCATGTTTCTACTGATTTGTTTGACTATTTATTGAACCCTGGAGTGGTAGGTTGTAGTTCTGGATCAGTCTCGGGCGGTGTGTGGCTGAATTGCAATTAAAGACTTAGGGTGTTTCTTTTAAGCGCTAACACGAACCAAATGGTCACTCAATTCGGGAGACGCACAAAGCCGAAAACACTTCACGTAGCGGCATGCAAGACGCATTAAAACGCGTTTTCGCTCTTTTGTTTTGTCTAAAAACGCGTTTTCAGCCGTTTCCACACTTTGCTTACTCATATTAAATTTTTTTTTTGCGTTATAGCGAGTTAAAACAAAAGAATTTCACGAAAAACGCATGAAAAAGCGGTCGTTTTTGGGTTTCTTTTGTGTATTTCTCGATGAGTTATTCAGTCGTTTTCACGTGTAAATTTTTTATTTTGATGAATTTTCGCGAGTTAAAACGAAATATTTGTTCGTTTATTTTTATTCTCCTCGCTTTTGGTTCGTTCTTTGTTTTTGTATATCTCTTTTGTTAAAACACATTTGAAGCTTTTTCTTGCCGTCTTCATGTGCAAGTCGCTCCATTTTTAATGCTGATGTGTTTTAGCGAGTTAAAACGAAATATTTCTTCGTTAATTTTTTTTATTTTTTACCGTTTATATGATTCGTTCTTTGTCTTTTTGTGTATCTTACGTGTTAAAATACATTCGAATCGTTTTCCAGTCATTTTGAGTTTTGACGTATTAAAACACATTCGAAGCGTTTTCTAGTGTTTTCACATGTTAAAATACATTCGTAGCGTTTTCCAGTCGTTTTCACATGTTAAAATACATTCGTAGCGTTTTCCAGTCGTTTAGACGTGTTAAAAAATAAAAATCATTCGAAGCGTTTTCCAGTCGTTTTCAGGTGTTAAAACAAATTCGAAGCGTTTTCCAGTCGTTTTCACGTGTTAAAACAAATTCGAAGCGTTTTCCAGTCGTTTTCACGTGTTAAAATAAATTCGAAGCGTTTTCCAGTCGTTTTCACGTGTTAAAACAAATTCGAAGAGTTTTTCGCTCGTTTTCACGTGTTTAAACAGATTGGAATCGTTTTTCACTCGTTTTCACGTATTAAACAAATTTGAAGCGTTTTCCAGTCGTTTTCACGTGTTAAAACAAATTCGAAGCGTTTTCCAGTCGTTTTCACGTGTTAAAACAAATTCGAAGCGTTTTCCAGTCGTTTT
>JAQFXT010001136.1:0-20596 GCA_034683725.1 Strigamia crassipes | reverse complement strand
GAAATGAAAATGACTGGCGCCATCTCTGGGCGCAATTACGGGAATTTCAAAATTTGAAATAGCGGGTCCGTGATAACACATTTCCTACGCCGACAAATGGCTATGTTTAAAGGAATTGAGACATAAATTTTTTTTTTTTTTTTTTTTTTTTTGTATAAAATAAATATAAGCTATTAAATTAAGTGATTCCAAAGTATAAAGTTGTTTCAAATTGTCTATTTATTTCCCAAAATCAAGTTAAAAACTAAAAGCTACGCCCCTCTTGTTAAAAACCCCAAAACCGGAAATGACGTAATCTTGGAATCGTTTTGCAGTCTCGTGGCACTCGTATTACTTTGTATTCTTTTCATGACACGCGGTAGATTTAAAAAATTTCTAAAATGGGAAGATGTTGTGCTATTGCTGGGTGTTCGAATATACCAACTAATGAAATGTCTTTACACGCATTTCCAAGTGATCGGAAATTGGCTAATAATTGGAATAAATTTGTAAAATTGCAAAGAGGGGATTGAAAAAACCATACCAAACACAGTTTTATCTGTTCCCAACATTTTTTTAACAAATCATTTGAATTGCATTGTTTAATGCTTAAATCATTCGGTTTCAAATGTCTCAACCGTTTGACTGCAGACGCAATTCCGACAATAAAAAGTTCGACAAGACAGAAAGTGCAAATAAAGTGTCTGGAATGTCTCAACAAGTAAGTATAAATTTCTATAGCACATTTCAATTATTTGCAACCTGCAATTGTTTTGGGGCTCGCACTCATTTTAGGGCCCGCATTTGTTTTGGGGCTCGCACTCATTTTGGGGCCCGCACTTGCTTTAGGACCCGCACTCATTTTGGGGCCCGCACTTGTTTTGGGGTTCGCACTCATTTTAGGGCCCGCACACAGTGAAAAAATGTTCTGTCATCACTTTTATCATATTAACAAACTGTTTTTAATTTATTTAGAGATCTACCGAATTGACAAGGCCTGCTTATAAGAAAAGAAAACGTGCAAGAGTAAATATAGCATTTTGCTTTCATTTTATGTAATTTAATAACTAAATTATTTATTGCAGATGGTAGAAGAGGTCATGGAAGAGACCACAGAACATTCAACACCAAACATTCAAGCAGAGCTCAACCAACTTAAGAGAAGTTAACATGTTGCAATATTCGTCCTTCGTAACGATCAGTTAAAGTATCTGTAAGCATAAAGCTCAAAATTCATGCCATCTAAGAATTGTTATCGATTATATTTTTTGTTGGGATTACAGTAGAATGTACCTAATTTTATAATTATTCAATTACAATGCATATTGTTTGTTTCTGCTAGTTATTGTATGAGAATGTTAAAACTGTGTAATTTTTCATTCTACAATAAACATGTCAAACATCTGAAATAACTTTTATTTATCTATGTTTAAACCCAAAGATTTTGTTTTTTCAGGTAAAGCCACAGATGGTTAACAGCAGTACTCAAACTGATTTTGTTTCATGTGAAGCATGCAGTCAAATGGGCAATTCAGTGCAATGCGTGGATGTAAGTGAAGCTATTGACTGTGATTCTGATACAGAATCCATTCCAGATGATACAAGTGACGAAAGCTACAGTATTGACAATACAGATAATGAATCAGAAGTGGAAGATGATTGTAATGATGAACCATCATTAGAAACAAATTACAAATTTGTTTTGGTGGACATTCGAAAGTTGTTGCAGTTATTCGAATTTTGTAAAATTTGCAATGTTAGTACAAAGCCTACAGTACTGTTTGTTGGTTCTTTTTTGCAGATTAAGCAAAACTGCACAAAATGCGACAGTGCATTTGCTTGGAGCAATTCTGAACACCTAGAAGGAACACCAGCTGTCAATCTCTTACTGTCTGCCTCCATTTTGTTTTCGGAATTGTCACCATCTAAATGTTTAAAACTTTTTAAATTGCTGGAGTGTCCAACAATCTGCTATCAGACATTTTTATGCCACCAGAGACTTTTTCTCTTTCCAGTTATCACAAATGCATGGAAAAAAGTCCAGCAATTTTTGTTCAATGAAATATTCTCGAGATGATAAAAGTGTAAACTTAGGAGAAGATGGACGATGCGATTTCCCCGGATTTTGTGCTAAATTTGGTGCGTACACTGTGATGGACTTGGATACAGAAAAAATAGTTGCTTTAAAAATTGTGCAGAGCAATGAGGTGGGAAGTTCGAATGCAATGGAGAAAGAAGGATTACTGCGCATTTCAGAATCCCTTGAAGATGAACAAATTAACGTGAAAATATTAGTTACTGATCGCCATATATCAATACGGAAAATGTTACGCTAAGAGTATCCAAAAATTGAATATTTTTTAGACATTTGGCACATTTCTAAAACCTTGTTCAAAAAAATCGACATTATTGCAAAGCAGAAAGATTGTCGAACAGTGGGTGAATGGAAGGACTCCATTGTTAACCATCAATATTGGTGTGCCCTTTCATCTCATGAGCAGAACCATTTGATTTTTCCAAAATGGTTATTACTTGTGAACCATCTACACAACATTCACGAAGGCCATGATAATCCTGCATTTCTAGTGTGCCTCCACAGTACAGTAAATGAAATCGGAAGAGTTAAAAAATCGATGAAACTTTATTCGAAATTGTCTGCAAAAATCACTGATCTGATTACAAATCACTTTTTAAAGAAAGATGTAAAAATGATGAGCACACATTTCCAAACATTTCGAAATGAATCATTTCACGCGGTTATAAATCATTTTGCGCCGAAGTTGATTGCACTCAGCAAAATCGGGATCACCTGCAGAATTTATTTAGCCACGTTACACATGAATGAAAATTCTCAAAAAGACCAGGAGCGAACAAAAGATGGAAAGTTTTGCTACAACATAACATTTCAAAAGTACAAAAAAGGGCAAAGTTCTGTAAAAAAGATTTACAAAAAACCAACAAACATGTACGTAAAAAAATTAATGGCTACACTTAAAAAACATGCAAAGGGGGAAATAATTTTAAAAACAATAATTTTAAATGTTCCTCCACCACTTAGCAGTCAGTTCGAAAGACCGAACAAGGAAGAGGCAATTAAAAATGTGTTACAAGATTTCAAAATTAATATGCACAAAAATGTTTTTAAAAAATAAATAGAATTATAAAAAAAATTATTTGTATCATTTATTTATTACTTCCAATCTAAAAATAAATTATCAGTTAAGATCTGGCAACTTAAATTCTTTGTACGAAGCTGTGTCACTTTCAAATGACCACCAAATTTTATTTACCACACAAGATGGCAACAAAAGACGTCTCAAATTTCCAAGCCATTCCCAGGACTAGCAGACAAATTGCCTGTAAGCTGTATGTTGATATTTTCTAGAAACAAGAGAACATTAAAATGCATGTTTATCATTTTTTTAAGTTTGTGATCGGATCGGGTTGGTGCAGATTGCTACCGAACCAACCCAAACCGACCAGAACTCGACTTGAAAATGTCGCAGATCGCGAATTAAAAATGTGCAATAATTGTCCCAGTCGAGTAAAAACACAAGTTTAATCATTCCACAGGAAAAGTAATTACTCATTTAATGTTCTTTCCACAGCTGTATGCCTGTATTGTTGCCTATATTCTCTATAAGCAGTTTGAAGCACCCAAGGATTTAAACACACCCTCAAATCCTGGATGAGTTGTAATGCAACCAATATTTTCTTCTTTGCATTTAGCTTCAACTTTTAGAATTTCTAAGCAGCATTTGCATTCTATTTCTGTCTGCATTATTACACAGTTAGCACAATTACACCTAAAAATGTTTGCATGCCAATTATTTGTTCAGTTTTATCCCAAAATATATTTAAAAAATTATTTCCATACCAATTTGTATTTGTAAACCCTGTGAAACAATTCTTGCACGATAACGCACTATCTCGCCCTTAGCATTTTTTTTCAGCTTGTATATCCACTTATGGCCTAAAACCTTGGATTTAGGTCAGGAAACTTCTGTATAAACCTCTCTTAGTCAAACTTTGAAGCATTGTAGAAAAATCTATTAGCTTGACAGAAAGCTTCCACTGCTTTCTTGGTCTTCAATGGACCAGACCCATCTGGAGCGTAATAAAGTACATCTACTCTCCCTGCGGTAACTCCGCCTTGGCGTGTAACTTTTTCTTGCTCCCAGCCATCGGTTACTGGTGTCCGAGTGGCTATGCGAGGCGGCTTTAGACGAGCCCCGCCCTGTACTGCTGGTACTGGAACTTCAGTTTTTACAACAGGTTGTTTCTGTTTTACCGGTGGGGACCCAGGGAGTGGGCCACTGGAGCAGCCCCCTGGAATTTTTATAGGTAGATTTTGCTATCATCAGAATCATACTCATTCGAAACCTCTTGTGTTGGCACCTGCACATTCACGTCGGGATCATTGAATGTTTACCAACCTTGAGTTTCGTCTATGATCACATGTTTCGTCTCGGTCACATTTTTGGTGACCAGATCCCACACACGGTAACCTCTGGTTGAAGAAGCGTTCCCAACCAGAATTCTTTTTCACGCACGACTGTCTAATTTTCCATCCTTCTTGGATTGAGGAATGTGCACAAAACACAAAGAACCAAAAGCGCAAAGGTGCTTCACCGCCATCGTTCTTTTCCGGTACTCTGCATAGGGAGTTTTTTCCTCCCGCCATCATATGCGGATACCTATTCCTCAAGTACACGTAGGTCATTGCAAGTTCAGCCCAGAGGTACCAAGGTAACTTGGTTTCAGCTAGTGTTGTATGCACACAATCGAAGATGGAACGGTTAATCCGCTCCGCAACTCCGTTCATTTGCGGACTGTAGGGATTAGTTCTCTGCATTCTAATACCCCTTTTTTTCAAGAAATTCTCAAATTCTTGTCCGCAAAATTCTCCGCGCCTATCAGTCCTCACGCTCTGCACTTTGAGCAAGGCCTATCTTTCAATATGGGCTAAGTGCCTCTGAAATGTATGAAACACTTCATCTTTGGATATGAAAGGGAACACCCAAGTGTAACGCATAGCGTCATCCACAATACACAACAGGTATCGCCTGCCCCCTCCAGACGCAGTCCTGCATGGCCCCCAGACATCCATGTGTAGCAACTCTAGGGGTTGCGTCTTTTCGCAATAATTGCGTGGTTTATAGCTAGCCCTTGTTGACTTAGCTATTCTACATGCATCGCATTTGAAGTTTTTCCAACTTCCCACAAAATCAAGTCCGGTTGCGTTTTGATTTTTCAACAATTGGTCCAAGCCTTGTGCATGCATGTGCCCAAATCTTCTATGCCAAGTTTCTATGGATACTGTTGGAAGGTTGATTTCCCCAGCTCATAAGCTTATCTCACATATGATGCGTACGAGTGAGTCGAGGATGTTCAAATTCGAGTTGTTTAGAATAGGAACACTAAGAGCTCTCATAAACTAGCCTCAATGTCTTTTAAGTAGTGTAGTTCATTTGATACAATAAAATAACTTAATGAATTTAATTAAAAATGAAACTACTTACAAATTACAAATTACAAATTGATTAGAACTCTATGGTCTGGCTACATGTCAGCCATTTGCAATTATACTGATTAACATATATACTATTGCCACCTAGTGGCAAAATCAATAATTACAAAAGTAAACAAACTCAATAACAACAACAACAAAACCTGGAACAATCATCAATAATAAAATAAAGAACTTCCAGAATAATATAATCAAAATTCACACTCAAATAAATAAATAAATAAATCAACTTCAATGAAATCACTAAAACCTACTAAACAGATAATTTAAAATTTCATATATACATCACTACCTCCATTACCATTATTATTGTTATTATTATCATTATTAATATTATCAAACACATTTCTTTACCGCAACCCCAACAGATACGGCATAATTTTGAGCTTCCGCATACCTCGGACTTTGTACGCCAGCACTTTCTTTTGTTTTTGAAGTGCATGTAATTGCATCTTTGGGATTATTCTTACTGTATAAGACATTTTCCTTCACTTTGTACAGTCCATCACTCTGTAGATAGGCGCACATGACTACCTCTTTACCCGGGGTATAAACTGTAAACTTGCCATTGATATTTTGGATATTGGACCCAGCTTTGTCTATTTTTGTGCTGGAAATAAGATTGCGCTTAAACCCCTTTACATAGAAAACATTTTGGAGCCTAATTGTTTTGCGTGCTCCGTTAACAAATGTTTCTAGTTTCAACATGTCCGCTCCCTGTAATGCTCGCGGACCCTTCTCCCAACTCCAATCTAGCAAAGACCTGCTCTTTGAAGTCACGGAAAGCATTCAAATTGCCACACACGTGGTCGGATGCCCCTGAATCTACGTACCAAGCATTCTTGTCATAGTTGATGATGCCAACATTGACGCAGCTATCCCTTAACGTCAAAGCCAAATAAACTGTGGTGTTAACTCGATATCTGAGAATGTATTGTGACCTTTAGAATGGATAACCAGACTTATTATATGATTTGTAATGACATCCGGTTGGCAGAAGTGTAAATTTACTTCTTTGTGTATATTACGGATGTCCCCATATGGTAACCGTAGTTTCAAGGTGTCTAGTGAAGGTTACCGTATGATCATGTAAGGTTTGACTGGTCCCTGTAAGTGTAGGTACATAAGCCATGTACAAATGAGCTAGTTTTGTTGATGCTCATATTGGGCCACCGTAGAATGATTTAAGCTAAAGAGATTTGTTCTGGCAAATACTGTCTACTATAGATTAGTTCTGCCGGAAGCTGGGCATTCAAAAAGTGGCTTCCTGTTTAGGATTAAATTCTTACTTGAAGTCTGAGTGCGAGTTGCATTAGTTGTGTATTTATTTCCTCAAGAAATAAATGTTTAGGCTGGTTTGTCGTCTTTTTACCTGCTGTGTCCTGGTTCTTCTTATGTCGCGTGTGCCTGCCGAATAAATGCGGGGCGCATTATGCTTTTGAGTCGCCGTACATATCGCAACGTGGGCCCATAAATCAGCACATTTTTGGTAGCAGAGGATGGTTGGCTCATCGATACCGGACTCAAGGACCAGAAATTCGAGTGGAGTTGCTCTGACATTAAACAGGGCAACATAAGGTAATAACTCGAATTATTTTATTTGAGCTATTTCTGCCTAGTTTTTCCTGTTTAGGCCTATCGAGGTGTTCTGCGTTGACGACGTGTCGCCGTTTTGAAATTGCGCTGAGGATTAGTGCTCTATTGGACGTCGTTAGGAGTTAGTTTTACGATGCAAATTACTGGGAACTTTATTGAATTTATGCAGTAGATTTACAATGCGAGATTTAAGTGCATTTTGGCATTTTTCGTTGCATTTTGACGTTGTTTGCGACGCAAGAACCTGCAAAGTGGATTTCATCACTTTAGTTATTAAGCCTGTCGACTTTATTTGTATAGTTTTTAAGGTTTTTGGTTGAGGGTCTTTATTACATTCCTTGATCACCCTTCGACCGTTTGGTCATGTGGTCATTGTATTCTAGGCTGACAATTGGTATTAACTGGGACGTTCCGCGGGCCAGGTCCCGAACGATGATCCCTGCTGTTATCAGTATCAGGTTTGTGCGTCTCTCTTATAGAGATTAGTCTCCGGATGGAATGTATAAAGTGTTACTAATTTAATTTGTGTGCTGCGAATTTTTGTGGGCCTTATTTTGCCAAAAAGTGATTATTTTGTGCGACAAGTTTGTGCGACTAAATATGGCGACTTATCCTGAGTCAGACAGGCCACTTTCTTTCTCTGTTGAGAAATTAAACGCGAACAATTACGCAGCTTGGAGTATTGATATCCAGCTGGTGCTAACAGAACGCAATTTATGGGGACTGCTCACGGAAAGTGAAAAAATTGGATGATAAAGCGGATGCGAAAGAAAAGGTCACATTTAAAGCCAGACAAGAGCAAGCAAAGGCTCTAATGTGTCTTAGTGTTGATGCCAAATTCAAGCCTATCGTCATTAGGTGTGCAGACGCACATGAGGCATTTGACAAACTTAAATCAGTGTTTCAACCTACATCATTGGCACGCGAATCACGCTTAAGAAGGGATTTTCTGGCGTTGCGCCTAGAACCCAATGAAGAAATGGCGGTCTTTCTTTCACGCGTGGATGAGAAAGCCCAAGAGCTTTTAGACATTGGATTTACTATTCCGGATAAAGAAAGGGCGTACCAATATGTCGATTAGTTACCCAAGGAATACGAAACTATTCTGCTTGCCATGTTTCATTGGCCACAAGATAAATTCAAACCGAAAGAAGTTAGGAGCCAGCTTTTGGCTGAATATGAGCGTCTTAAATATAAGAATAAGGAGTCCCCAAATCCGGGTGCAACTGATGCCAAAGCGTTTACGACGCAGCAAGTACGGGGTGATAAGTGTGGCGGCTCACAACGTGGTAAAGGTGCGCAGCAGCAAATCACCGGGCAGCATTCGTCATCTGCCCCTTTTTCATGTTACACTTGTGGTGCGCCAGACCATTTTTTGCGGTTTTTTTCTCATCCCAAGACGAATATTAGGGGCATCAGACGTGGAACTCGCGGTTGCGGCAGCCAAGGTGGTCACGGACAAACAAATGTGGACAAAACTCGTTTGGCGTTTTACGCAGCTGGACCCAACAATGTTAGTTCTTTAAGTTTAGTTTTAAGGCCGACTAACAAATGTGATGTTTGGTTCTTGGACACGGGGGCTACAGACCATCTCTGTGGCGACCGTAATTTATTTAGCGAAATGGAAGAGGTACTGGGCTTCGATATTGAATTAGGTGAAGGGAAATCGAAAGTGGTAGCCAAAAGTTCAGTGAACCTTATGACATGGTGCAATGGTGTCGAACGATCATTAACATTACAAAGCGTGTATTATGCACCGGGGTTCGACAAAAATCTTGTTAGCGTGTCCAAGATGGACTTAGCTGGGTTTAAAATTAATGTCTCAAATGAATTGATGTCGATTCGAATGACAGGTACCAAAGATGCAGTATTAGAGGGTCTACTAGTGGATGGGCTGTACTGTCTAGTGGGCGTGCCAGTTTATGCGTATCAACGCAGGCTCAATGGGGTGAGGTTCCTTTGGGATGTAACCCGGACACGAGGAGTGTCTAAGGCAAATGTGGCAACGGGACTACGTGACCTAATCCTATGGCACAAGAGGTTTGGCCATCTAAACTTCAAGAGTTTAGCTGTTTTGGGGAAATCTGAGAAAATATTTGGTTTAAATTTAGATGAGATACCCAAACACGTGTGTCGGGCCTGCAATTTAGGCAAGTCTACTCGGGAAAGTCACCTGAGATTGCCACAGGTTATTAGCAGGCGTCCTTTAGAGTTGCTTTACCTAAATATGTGGGGTCCTTCAAGGGGAGAGTCTTTAGGGGGTGCCAGATATTTTTTTAAGAATAATCGATGATCATTTTAGGTATTTGTGGGTTTACTTCATAGCTGCCAAGTCAGACGTATTTGAAATTTTTTGCAGTTTCTTGTCTAGGATTGAACGATCGAGGGGTGCAAAAGTTGGTGCAGTTAAGACTGATAATGGGTTGGAGTTTTGCAACCGGCAGTTTACAAAGTTCTTTGACAAAATAAGTGTCGTACACCAAAGAACAAATGTTTATTCCCCTCAAATGAATGGGGTAGCAGAACGTGCTAACCGGTCGATTTTAGACGCAATGCGTTCTGTGGTAGCAGATGTACCTTTGCCAAAGGATCTTTGGGCGGAACTCGTCCTGGCATACGTACACGTCAAAAATAGATTACCCCATAGTGCAATTAGAAACGAAATTCCATATGTTCGTTCTTATGGGAGAAATGTATCGGTGAGACATTTGCGAATACCAGGATCGGTATGTTATGTCCACTATACAGGTCCGGGGAGAGGTAAATTAGATCCACAATTCTGGACAGGAGTACTTGTGGGGTATGCTCTTCGCACTCGGGGGTACCTAGTATGGAACCCTGTGGAGAGGCGCATAATAGAATCAAAACACGTTTATGTCGATGAAGGGTCCATGTGGGAGCTTGACACAGAGGAAAAGCGAGCAAACCGTTTTGCATGGGCAGAGAATTTAGAGGAGGAAGTCCCGGATGTAACACCAGAATTACCCCAGGATGGTGTGCAAGAATCAGCAGTAGAAACTGCGCTTCCCCCTCCTAAACTACCAGTGCCAGACCCAACCCTGCCTGTAAATCTCTATGACAATTGGGCTAGGTACGAGAAGATGAGGGTTGGGGGCGGCAGCAAAAGTCAAACAGATGTAACGTACATGGCGCCAAATGGCACACGGTGTCGCAGCGGTCCTGATGTGGAACGCTATTGCTTGGCTCATAATATCCCCTATGATCGGACCATGTTTGATTTTGCAGATCCCAAATCCAAAAGGCAAGCAAATTTAGCAGAAGCAAGTTTCTTTAATAGTGAATTTTTGGATAGAGTAAATCCACCAGTTGCTGAAATCTTTTCTCCGAAAGGGAAAGTTAATGTAGCCATTGTCGAACCTCAAACATATGAGGAGGCAGTAGAATCTCATGAAAAGAATGAGTGGGACAAAGCTATGAGAGACAAGTTGAATACTCTCATGAGTCGTAAAGTCTTTATTGAAGTACCACGCCCGGCCGATGCTACTATACTAGGTAGTAAGTGGATCTACCGGGTAAAACGGGATGCTGAAGGAAAAATATCCAGGTTTCGTGCACGTCTGGTGGCACAAGGGTTCTGACAGACGTACGGTGTAAATTACAACGAGGTCTTCAGTCTCGTTGTTAACTACGTAGTAATCAGGTTTTTCTTTTGTTTGTTGGTTGTCCTAGCAGGTTGGAAACACACACATACAAATATCAAGTGCGCATATCTATATGGTGAGCTTGAACACCCAATTTATATGGGGTTGCCAATAGGGGTGAATAGTACGCATGATATGAATACATTTTGGTGCCTAAAAAAAGCGCTTTATGGCTTACACCAGAGTGGGAGGCAGTGGTTTTACAAGTTGGATAAAACATTGGTATCATCAGGTTTTCAGAGGGTTCCCGGTTTCAATTGCGTGTATCAGTGGCATTAGTTTATGTAGACGACCTGGTCTTATTTATTCCTAATGACCAGGGTCGGGATGACATTATAAAAGTTTTGAAATCTAATTTTGATTTGGTGGTTTTAGAACCTATTAAAATGTTACTTGGTGTTTCTTTTGAGTGGACCAAGAGTAGCATAAGTTTACATTAGAGAACATACATTGGAAAATTGGCGAAACAATATGGGGTAATTAAGGGTCAGGTGGCTGAGGTGCCTATGAAACCGGAGGTACAGCTAGATACGCCTCGTAAGGAAGGGTGTAGGGTTTCTGATTTTCCGTATCGATCCCTGATAGGGAGTTTATTGTTTCTGGCCACTCGGACAAGGCCAGACATATTGTTCTCCACAATTTTGTTGTCTCAATACAACACGACACACACTGAGGGACATGTTAGTGTGTTGCTAGATGTTCTACGATACGTAGTCAGCACAGAGAACTACTGTATAAATCTGTCAAAATGTGATAACTCTAAACTCTAGGGGTATACGAATGCGGCATGGGCAAATGATCGCGAAACGGCCAAAAGTTTTGGCAAATTTGTAATTTTTCTTGGTGGGGTCCCACTATCGTGGGGTTGCCACAAACAAAGTATGGTGGCACTGTCGACCATGGAGGCCGAGTATGTGGCTATAATTGACTGTGCAACTTATTTTCGGAAGCGGAAATCCCTATTGTTTATTTAGATTCTGCTTCAGCCCTTAGTTTTGCGACCAACAAGGTCGAAAAAGTAAAAACGAAACATATAAGGATACGATATTATTTCTTTTGCGACTGGTTAAATCAGAAGTTTTTCACCTTGCGTTATGTACCAGGATTGGTGAACATAGCTGATATTTTTACAAAGGCTTTATTAAAAGAACGCTTATGTTTACTATGTCAAGGAATATTTAATAGTCTCAAGTAAAGACATTGTTTAAGGATAGATTCTTTTTACAGATATTGACTTAAAGGGGCGATTGTGGTGTTAACTCAATATCTGAGAGCATATTGTGATCTTTAGAATGGATAAACAGGCTTATTATATGATTTGTAATGACATCCGGTTGGCAGAAGTGTAAATTTACTTCTTTGTGTATATTACGGATGTCTCCATATGATAATCGTAGTTTCAAGGTGTCTAGTAAAGGTTACCGTATGATCATGTAAGGTTTGAGTGGTCGCTGTGAATGTAGGTCCATAACCATGTACAAATGAGCTAGTTTTGTTGATGCTCATATTGGGCCACTGTATTTGACGTTACTTGAAGTTTGAGTGCGAGTTGCACTAGTTGTGTATTTATTTCCCCAAGAAATAAATGTTTAGGCTGGTTTGTAGTCTTTTTATCTGCTGTGTCCTGGTTCTTCTTATTTTGCATGTGCCTGCCGAATGAATGCGGAGCCTTTGAGTCGCCGTACATATTGCAACGCGGGCCCATAAACCAAAAGGTAGCAGAGGATGGTTGGCTCATCGATACCGGACTCAAGGACCAGGAATTCGAGTGGAGTTGCCCTGACATTAAACAGGGCAACATAAACTCCATCCTGGCTCTTGCCTTGACGGTTCTGGTCGCGGTTGCCTCCGCGTCTACCGCTGGAATTTTCTGCTCGCTTTGCCAGAGGATTTTGGCAATTTTGTGCAATGTGCCCTGGCTCATTGCAGTTATAACACCGGAAATCCATTTTCCCATCTTTTCCGGATATATCGGCTGACTTTGCCTAATTCTGTGCACCGGAAGTTGATGCACTTGTACTAAGTGCGCTAGAGTCGGTAGCACTGGAGAAACCAGTGGCATACCTTTGCCTGGCACTTTCTGCAAGCAGAGCAGCCAAAACCTTCTCGAAGGTTAATTCCTTCTCTTGCCATTGCTAGATGACCTGCACGTGGTGCTCGTACTCTCGCCCAATCCGATTGACCAAGGTAAAAGCCAAAACCTTGTCATTCGGCTGCTGTTGTATTGCCAGCTCATCTGACGCACGCTGGACTCTGGCGACAAAAGAGTCAACTTCTTCTTTGTCCTGGCATTGTATCAAAAAGAAATCTTCAAGAAGTTTCGCATGTCTTGCGACTGACGTAAATTCATTTAATTTTTGGAGCTGATCCCACGCCTCTTTACAAGTTTCTAACTTTACTAGCAACGATTTAACCCGTGCTACTACACTATTGCAAAGGATACCCCTTGCTCGGACTTTCCTTTTCTCAAACTTGTCTTTTGCTTTGGCCTTGGCTGTGGCCTCAGGAGCTTTTGCGGTATTATCATGGAATTCCCACAAATTCAGCTCCTGGAGCAGCAATTGAACATCAATTTTCTACTGCTCATAATTCGTTCGGTCTAGTGGCGTTATTCCACTGCCCGCTGAAACCGAACTCACTTTGGATGCCATTTTCTGTAATTTACTTAGCCAGAAAATTCTCTAGTCAAAGCAACCATCCTTTGCTACCAAATGTTGCACACCAAATAACTGGATAGTGCTGTGGAAGCGATTTTATCATAATGGATTGTAATGAGAAGTGTACTAACATTAAAATCCTGCTCAGAATCAATGTGGCAAGTTTGGCTATCTTATTCTGCTCAAACTTAGAGGCTGAAATACCAGCTCTCTAACTCAACAAACCGAACTGAGTATCCGCTGGAAACTGCCAGCAGATACAAACTATGTAAACAAGTGAATATATCACGCAACTTGCGTTTTCGCATCAAATTCACGATGCTCTCAATCGCGCATCGAACGCGTATTGCTTGTGAACGTCCCCTCGACGTTCCTTGTGTCAGTGCTCACGATTGCCGCACGTGACTGACTCGTAATCGCCGCAAAACGCGGGACAAAAACGGAAATCAAATGGAAAATGGAACAAAATACCTTGCATGTGTTTGCTGCCTGCAAACACATTCACTATTCATATGTAGGACCTTTAATGCCTGTCTTGGCATGGAATGCTTAGAATATTTTCACCAAGTGTCCATGGCATGTCCTTGAATAGTTTCTAGTGGAAAAACCACTGAAAAACTGTACTGTACTAGTATCTCACTAGTACTCACTTTGGCTAGGGTTTTCACTCACTTAGAAGTGAAAACCTTTCTTTGCTTTGGATTAAGAAGCACTGTTAGAATATTTCTGGAAATTCTAAACTCTGATGTGAAAAGCAAAAACTGCTATCATCACATCCTCTCTCTGGCATGTACTGGAACAGAGTGTGTGAAATACTCCAATCACATGACTAATGATGTCATCACATGGTCATGTTAACAGGACAAATCTCCCACTTACCAAGTGGTGCCCTTTATTACCAACAAGGTGTACTAATAATGTAAATAAACACCTTAAAGATTGAGGTAATGTTGGCAAATCATTTCTAAATGTGATTTCATTGGATTATCAACATTTAGGCAATCCCCCAGATATTGCAAATTATTCTACACATCTGAAATGTATATATCTGGAAATTACACGGTAGTTCTGCGTAAATTTACTTTTGTATTACAACAGATATTGCAGTACCCTTTTCAAGGGGCGATAATTCACTTGTCACGGATCCCTCAAATACATCAATAAACAACTGGCCACGTACGACAGATCTGGCCACGAAACAATCATAAGATGCTTGAGCTACCCAGGATTCTTTGATATACGGTTTGATCCACTGACTTCAAATTCTCGAACTTGTCCAAGTCTTGACCCAAGATTAACGATGCTGGGACACCAATGCAATCTTCTATTTCAAACGTTTTTAAAATTTTCTTGATATATTTCTGCTGACCGACCCACAATCCATTTTCCATGATCTCAATTTGCATTCCCAATAGATAATGGACTTCACCAAAGTCAACGACTTCAAAAACTCGTGATAACTTCTTTACCATCCATGTCAAAATACTGTCGTCCAAAAACGCTGCCAGAATATCGTCAACATACACCCCAAGTTATATTATCTGGCCTTTGCGTCAAAACATGTAAACGCACGCATCACTCTGTAAAAGTTCAAGACCAATTTTTAGGAGTTCTCCATTCAATCGCTCGTTCCAACACTGGCCGGATTGCTTAAGTCTATACAGACTGCGTTCCAACTTGCAAACCTTGTCACCATTGACATATCTTTCGGTTTGTTGCGTAAAAATAACTTCGTTGATCGAGCCATTTAAGTACGCGGTTTTAATATCGAATTGTTGCGTTTTTAACTTTAGACGTGCAATCAATGCAAAGATGACCCGCAGCAACTCCATCCTGACATCCGGTGAAAATGTTTCAGTAAAGTCTATCCCAGGCCTCTGCAAGCAGCCGACCACAACAAGTCGTGCTTTAAACTTACTCATAGTCATATCGGCGTTCAATTTAATACGAAAAATTCACTTGCTACGGATTGGCTGCAAATCCGTTGTTTTCGCAACCAACGTCCAAACGTTGTTCAGTTTCAAGAAATTCATCTTACTGTCCATTGCCTCCTACCAGTTTGCTCGATCAGGACAGCTAACCGCTTCATCATAAGTTTCAGGGATAAATAACTTGTTCTTATTGGAGTTTTGTAAATATTACATGAGTGTGTTTGATGATTGAATTGTAATAATTAGTTGAGAAGGTTTATGTGAGATGTATAGATATTAGTTCATGTTTGTACAAATCACAAATGTCCATAAAGAACATGTTCGTCATGTATTTTTGGTTTGTAATTCTTTCAGACGAGAATGTCGTCTGCTTTATGTTTCGTCTAACATGAGGATTTGTTCTTCTTCTGCTTTGTGCCTAGGATCTCTTACAAAAACATCATGTTCGTTTTCGCGACATAACTGCTCATCTTTGTCTTCTTCTGCTAAATTAAATAGTTCAGCCCCTTTTATCGATTCGTTGAACGCCACCGACCGACCCTCTCTTATCCCTTTTTGTTTAGGCAGGAAAATGTGGTACCCCTTCCTCGTCGGCGAATAACTCACGAAGATGCCGTATTCCGCCTTATCATCCAACTTCCGCTTTTTCTCGTAAAGTACATGTAAAAAAGCTTTGCACCCAAATACACGTAAATGAACAAGTTATTGCTTCTTCCCAGTACACAGCTCCTCTGGGACCACGTCCCCATTTGGTTAGGTTGTAACTCGGCTTTAGACATAAGTCGTTGTGGCATGTGCCTCTGCCCAAAACTGCAACGGGAGCCCATAACATAATAACAACGTTTTTTTTGCCTCAATCAGAGTGCGATTCATCCTTTCCGCTACGCCATTACTGGAAGGGTTGTACGGCACGGTCAGTTCATGTACCACGCCCTCTTCTTTGCAAAAATTGCTGAAATTATCGTTTACAAATTCTCTTTCGTTATCTGATCTAAAATGCTTTAATACACATCCGGTTTGCTTTTCAGCTAGGGTTTGGAACTGTTGGAAGAAGATAAAACTTTGTCCCTTTTCTTGCAGAAAATACACGAATTCTTTTTAGAAAAGTCGTCAGTTAAGACCATGGCATATCTGCTACTGCTACTTGCGAACAACAAAACCTGGAATGATCCCATCAAATCGACGTGTACCAACTGTAAACGCTCAGTCGATTGCTTTAATTTTTTTAAAAGCACTTTTTGACATTTTACCCACTGCACACGAAATACATCTCTGCAACTTGGTATCCAGATAATCCATCCCATAAGAACTAAGCTTACTGTCTTAATGTGAGATGAATGTCCTAAAAGTCCTTAGTATTCCAGTGTACTCCTTCTAATAAACCAGGCCAGGGATGCTCATTAGTATTCAGAGCATTATCTCTAAATGCTTTGAAATACTAGCTGGAAATCTACTCCTAAAAGCACTAGTAAATTCCATATGGAAAGGCATGTTCTAGACCGGAGCAGAAACTCAAACACATCGTTACTGTTCAGTGCCCAAAACTGAAGTGAATATTTTATTAGAAAATATCATCTAATTTGAATATTACAACATAGGTTAAAAATAGAAATTACATAACATAGAACACAAAACACTAGCGCCATCTATTAACATGAAATAGAACTGTTACTCATGTTTAGATGCGCTTGTTTGTAAACAAAGAGTGAATAAATGTAAACAAACACTTGGAACTCAATGTATAATTCCACAAATACATTTACACGTTTTATAATGAATTAAACAATGGATAGAATTCATAAAACAATGTATAAACATATTTACAAATATATAAGCACTTGACTTAGCGCGTTAATTATGACTTTGCACAAGGTTACACATTTATGTCAACAATTGTGTGGTGATAGTAATTCCCAATCATGCTTTATTGTAAATACCATGCAGACGCGTGAAGCAGAACGATAAGCGTGATATTCTCCTCAGTCTCGCCGCATTTAGCGGCAGGATTCCAAATTCCGACATGTATTGGGTGAATTCCAACTGTTGCACTCGATCGAGTAGCCCCGTACGTGTCTAATGCCTTTCCCCTTATTCCACAGTTTTACCAAGACGTTATTCCCGCTAAAGACGTTAATCGATGACTAAACAAACGTTGGACCATGACGTTGTTGTGACGATGCAGCCCGCATCAAACGCCGGATCACTCGAGAAGCCTACACAGAAGAATCAAACACGCGATCGGTTAAGTTTCCGATCTAGTCTCCTGTATAATTCAACGTGTAACATTCAAATAACCAAATGTTGGCATAATCCATGTATAATATTCATTAACTGATTTAGTAACCGATAACCGTAATCACGGTTATTATGGATTACAATAAATGTAATGTATTAAGAACCACTTGTTTTTTTATTTCTCGCACGCACTTACACAGATTTACCAAATAATAAGCGTGACCACCGAATCGACCTCTCATTTGTCACATGACGCATGTACAGGCATAATATTCTAACTCTAGAACGACATCGTCACAACGTTGGCCCTACATTGGCAAACCGATAATAAGTCGACCATTTAACAATCGTTTGCCAACATTCAGCCAACCGATAATAAGTCGACCATTTAACAATCGTTTGCCAACATTCAGCCAACAATGAGCCAATTGTTTGCCAACGTTGGGCCTGATGAACAAACCATTGTTAGCCTACGTAGGCCCAACAATAAAGATGATAATAACAACGATGGCCCTACAGTGGGCCAACGTGTTTTTGCTAGCTGGGTTCCGTCAAACCTTTCCCTGAAAGTAGCGTCCCTACTTTATACTGCCAAACAAAATTATTCGTAGCACTCAGCAACTCAATAGGATTCAAAGAACCTGTTGAAATCGTATCCGCCATCTTGATCTTCACACTTTTTTAGACTCTCAAAACTGCTTTGCAACCACACAATACCGTCTGTTTTCCGAACGTAGAATCTTTTTCAGTTTGTCACACGTATGCTTCAAACAACCATCCTCAGCTACCATTTGATTGAAAGAATAAATTAAGCAGCATTTGAACAAGATGACTTAGTTGCCATTTTTATTACATAACAACATGGAAACGTTTTATACAACAATATATATAACCATGGAAACAAACTGAATTAAATTTACAAACTAAAAACCAACAAAAATAACCCATCAACTAATCGACCTTTCCAAACAATATTCTTGTCTCCTTCAATTTGAACTGACATTAGGCCCTTAGACACATTATATTCAAAACCCGGTTATGTTCATCTTATGCACGCTGATTAAATTTTTACTAATCCCCAGTGCATAGCATACACTATGCAAGCTTAAGGGTCATTCAGTGCCATTGCACCAGGTTATGAGATCGACGGTCTCTTTGGCTATCACCTTGGATTTGCCCTTGCCCAACTCTATTTTAATGCTCATTGTTACTTCTCCATGTTACTGAACAAACTCTGGTCATCACAGTCATGGTCTGTGGCTCCCGTATCTAAGAACCACACATCACACTTGCTAGTTGCTAAAATAAAACTAGTCCTGATAAACTAGCATTATTGGGGCAGCATAGTGTTACGTATGCGTGGGGATGAGTTTGCACTTGTAAACAGTTTTAACAGATAAAGTTGGATAAATAAAAAGGGCGAATTTATATTGAAAATATATTAATCCTGTTTATGTATAATAATTAAATAAAGCGGACAATTCTTAGGAATTGTCTGATATCACAGAAATAGAATGTTGTCAATGTTTACATGCTTTCAAATCTATACATACTGATTTTTAATAACTAATAAAATAACAAACACTTGAATTCAATAAATATATATAGAAATATAACACAACTTATTATTAACGAATTATCAATAGCAAATAATAAAGTACTGTTAGTTTCAAATGAAGAGAATGAATCCAGAGCCAGGCTTTATGCGAGCCGACTATAAAGACCATCTCTTTAGTTAATCATCTTCACTCTGTGACAATATGGAATCGTGAAAACGGTTACAATTATTGTCACTAGATGGTGCCAGGTTCAAAACACGCGAAATATGATTCATAGTAATAAATACATTATGGCGTGCAAGAAATAACTATTTCTTGTGGTTAAATAAGGATAAACTAGTAAATACAGGTGAATTCAACTGAATTCACGATAACAGTTGATGTTACAGAATAAAATAACTAGGGGGAAAATAGTTATTTTCCCCTATGACATCACCAAGGGGGGATGTACAAAGTCACCTGACTTATAATCCCCCACCCCTTCTAATTCCATGATTGGGGGATTCCAGCAGGAATCACCCCCATTGGAGGATTAGAGATAATCCTTGAATCTGCTCTGGGTATATAAGACCAGGTTTCATCAGAAAAGTTGGCTTGGTTATTGGAAATATTATATTGGAAATTACAAGTCGCATTATTATTAATGTATGGGCTAGGTGCATGGTTCCCGAATTCACCTGGCTCTAAATATCCACTGTGATAGGTGGCGGCCTAGCCGCCGCACTTGTACCACTTGTACCAAGATTCGCTTAATGTCACCCGCCTATACTAAACCCGCTAATTGTAAGTTCAGCCCCGCTTAAATATGCGGGTAATAGTGATAACAAAAAGTTAGTTAAGTGGACGGGGCAATAGACTGGATCGTTTTCCCCAAGTCGCCAATTGCAATAGGCTTTCACTCCATGTTTTTTATAGGTAAAAATACAAATACTTTTGTATCTCGATTATCTAACTCAGAAGAATTCGATACAGAAAACACGTGTAGTTGGATTGAAGAAATCCAACATTAACGAACACGCGTGTGGCTGGATTGAAGAAATCCAACAATTAGGAAAAACTAGAAGTTTGCGCATTAAATCAGGATTGATTTAACTTCCAGTTTCGGCTGAAACTAGAGAGAAAATAATCTTTTGATCACACGTAAATATGTATATATTTACATAGGATCGAATCTATTTATTCCGAAAGGAATAATTTAGATTCACCATTTACAGGAAATTCCCTTACCAGTTGGTAAACGTATTGTGGCGATATAGGAAAGCCGGCCATTTACTTTCCTTCCGAATCGCGAGGATTCTAAGAGTTGCCCCAGTCTTGCAGTACGTGGACCACGTGGACTTATACAATGTGTTGCAATACTCATGTGGAACTGTGAATTTTATTTGCAAATTGCAGTGGAAGACTATATAAATAACTAGTATTGCAAACAATAATGTCCTGTGAAAAA
>JAQFXT010001135.1:0-20607 GCA_034683725.1 Strigamia crassipes | reverse complement strand
CATATTTCGCGCGCTTTGAACGTGGCGCCATCTAGTGACAATAATTGTAACCGTATTCACGATCACATATCGTCACAAAGTCTTCGTAATAATGGTAATAAAGTTTGAAAGAAACAAAAAAGCAGTTTATAGTCTTTTATTACGTTTACGAATGACTACAAATACACGAGAATTGAGTTAACCCTAAATCGCTCCACAACCGAATTCACCACAACCGGATTAATCAAACCTAAAAATAATTTTTGTATGGTCAAAAGGTTATAGGATTCAAAGGTGTGTAAGTTTAATTTTTTTAACATCTTTTTTATTTATAATTTTATTCTATTTTTATACACGAAAAATGCCATGAATTGAATGAGTTCATACGCGTCCGGGTTTTATTGAGTCCACGGCCATTTTGGACCTTCGTGCGAAAACAAATGGCGAAATTCTTTCACAAGGCCAAATAATAATTTTATTTAAACAAAAAAATAATTACAATAATAAAAATAAATGACAATCTAATCATAAATAAATTTATCATGGTTGAAAAGAAAGAAGAAAAAAAATCAATTCGTGCAAACGTAATAACGAATCAACTTTAAATGCGACACTGCCATAACCCACTCTCCCTCTGGTGGTAATCGGCCAATCTTAAACTTGAATTGGGAAACCCCTTACATCAGCCATGCCCATGCCCGTGCGATGCTTCACCCGGATTTCGCCGATGGAATTCCCGCTGACGACCCCACGCAAAAGCAAATAAAACGGAAAGCGCTCACCAGCAGAGCTTCACATTCGGAGCAGCACTCGAAGAGGACACTGAAGGAGGATCTCGCCCGAAAACAAGCACGAATGGTAAGTAAAAAACAACGCTTTTCTCTACTATTTCGACGCATCAACTTTGCCGCCAAAAATACATCGCATTTTGGCTTCGCTGCACGGCGCCGAAACAATCCGTAGATTCGGAACGTTCAATTTACATTTATTCGTAAAAATCGCTCATTTTGGGCGTCTTATTTAATTTATTCGTGTTAATCACTAATTTTAAACGTGTTGTAACGTACGAAACATGTCCCACTTTGACGCCTTCTGCTGTTGCCGTATTCGGCCAGATTTGCAGCGATGATGTCATGCGATGACGTATTGGGATTCCCCAGTTTGGAGTTCCCATTCAAGGACATTTTGCTCGGTATACTTGGAACCATCACCCGCAGTGGTGAAATCGGTTAAAATCAGTCGATAGACTCGATAATCTTCGACAATAGGTGTAGTTTTGTGTTTTTTTCCGCGCATGCGGATTGCGAATGCAAGTTTTGCTTCGCTGCAAAGCAGATCAATAACAGCTTAGTCATTGCCCAAACCGCCCATTACATTTACTCTTCATTTGCGAGGTAATTATAAATTAGATTTCTTTTTTGTTTTTTCGTTGCAACGAGCCATCTGATTAGAGGTAATTTAAGTTAATTGGAATGGGTGACGCGCGCGTTTGTTTCTATACGAGGAAAACGGTCGAAATTGGCGGTGTCCGCCGTTGGCATTCGTGGATCTCCATTTTCCCCTGTCACTCAGCCAAGACACGATACACGAGAAAACTCGTTTGTTATTCACGTGTCGTCCGCGAGTAATGGCTTTTGCCGTGTGCATGGAAATCGCATGCAAACGCGCACTATCAAATCGTTTCATCTTTTTCAAATTATCATTTTGGGATTTTCCAATTTTTTTTTTTTTTTTTTTTTAATTTAAAATTTTTATTTTATTTTATTTTATTTTTTATCGAAATGTCCCTCGAGTTGATGAATGATTCATGGAGATTAGTCATTCGTTTTTGCAATCGATTCGCTCGGTTGTTAGTGGATTTTTGGATAATTTTTAATTTTTTTTTTTTGTGTGTGTGTCGAGTATGGGGAATTGAATCAGGACTCGCGAAACAACTGGGGGGAAACCATGAATTAACTCGTTCCTTCGCCCACGTCGTTTTGAGCATAAAATTGGTTTGGTTTTTTGAAAAATTTTTTTTTTTATTTAAAAAAAAAAAAAAAAAGCAGCGAAATTGGACAATTAGGGAATTCCATCTGGTCAAACATTTTTTTTTGGCCTTTATTTTTCGTCTGATGACCCTTAAAAACTGACATTAAACGCTAAATATTTGTAAACATTTCAACGCGTCTACGATTTGCAACGCACGACTTAACTTATCACCGTTTATTAACCATAAAAATGCGATATCCATCAGCCTCTGGGTTTTTCTGCCAATAACTTCACCTCGGCCATGTCACCAAAAGACAAATTTATTAAGACGAAGTGCCTCGAGTTGCCTGGGAAAATCCCATTCAAACTTCAAATGCAAATTGATTTGTCGGCCATAAATTACTAAAACAAAAACTTTTCCGCACTTTTTTCCACAAAAATTCGCAATAATTGAGGACGAATTGTTGGTTTTGGCTTCACCGCTTTGCTTTGCAATTTTGAAATTGTTTGGATTTTATTTTTTCTAATTATTTTTCAATTTTGTAGAGTTGTGGAAATGAAGAGAAAGGGTTGGTGCTCCATGGTCCAAGACACCATTTTGAACGTGCAAGAAAGACCAGCTAATCGCCTTTGCTTCACGGTTCTGTTACGGTGTAGAGGGAATTTCTCAAAACTGTACGCCGTAGCAGAGTCGCTACGCCAGGGCGAGTAATTATCTATCTACTCATCTCATCTCTTTCAACTGGTTGCCGGGCTTTCTCTCCTCTCCCTTTTCAACATTCCACCATTTTGTTACGTCATCTACCAAATCTGCATCACTTTGATTTATTTAAATATTTTTTTTTTGTATTAAGACAGAGATTTAGGTACCAAGAATCGGTCCAGCACAAAAAAAAAATTCAGTTTAGACCAAAAAATTCATTTTTAGGACCAAAAATTTACTTTTAACGTTTATTTATAGGTAGTAAACTTTCATCTTTTTGTGAAATACATTCATTTTTAGACCAAACATTTCATTTTTAGATCAAAAATTTCATTTTTAGATCAAAAATTTCATTTTTAAATCAAAAATTTCATTTTTAGATCAAAAATTTCATTTTTAGATCAAAAATTTTATTTTTAGACCAAAATTTTCATTTTTACACCAAGAAAATTAATTTTTAGAACCAAAAATTAATTATTGGGACCAAAAAATTAATTTTTAAGATCAAAAAATTAATTTTTAAGACTAAAAAATTAATTTTTAAGACTAAAAAATTAATTTTTAAGACTAAAAAATTAATTTTTAGACCAAAAAGTTCATTTTTAAGCCAAAAACGTTTATTTGTAGGCAATAACCCTTCATCTGTTAGTGAAATACATTCATTTTTCGACCAAAGAATTTATTTCTAGACCCAAAAAATTTATTTTTGGCCTAATGATGAAAAAAAATTTAGCGCACGCAAAAATGAACCAAAATGAATCAAAATGGCCACCCTTTTGTACGTTTTCTGAATCCCCCACTGAATCGATCGTGGTTAATTAACATTTCGCGCACTTTGGCATTTTGATGAAGCAACAGTGTAATTAAGATGAGTTTGATTTTCTGACCAGGGGTGGCCAACGTTGTGTCTTTAACTGCTGAATCATCTCTCGTCCAATAAATCAGATCGGCGCGATTCAAATTATATCCTCAAATTCGGCCACCGAATAAATTGACGTCACGAGATATGCAGGGAGCGGTGTGAGAAACGAGTGATTTACGTTCTTGTCATATTACCTAAGAACGCTAAATAATTTGCGGCGCAATTTCCCGCTAATTAACGTTCGGAAATGAGGGCAGTGCACTTTTCAATTCGGTTTTTTTCTATTTATTCTTTTTGATCAATAGAGAAAACGGCTAAATCGTTACGACAATATAATTTTGTTGTTGTTGTTGTATTTTTCTATACGATAAGATAATAAAACGATGATTTATGTGATTTTTTCGTGTTGAAATTGGAACGTAGCTCGGCATTCTTGTGTAAGTTGAGTCGAGTGAGTCAACAGTCGTTCGAAAAATATTTCCACTGCACCACTGCTCATGCTTCACGCACGCATGCGCATTCCATTTTTCACTCTTATTCCCACACGTTGTCTTCCTCGAATATCTTGTGCGAGGAGGCGTCCGATGGACCGTTCTCTTTTTTCTTCTCTTTCTTCGGCTTGCCAACGCGCATGTCTGTAATCACAAAGAAAAGAAAAATGTTTAACATTCATCGCTGCAATCACTTAGAGATATGTTTACGACGAAACGTTTTGTTTAATGTAAATAGTAAATAACATTTTTTCGTCGTTATTTTCGCGCAAGGCGAGATTTCAGCGCTTGATAATCCGAAAATGGCGGAAATTAATCGCATCTGATAAGCATTAGCAGCCATGCAATATGCACGAGTTATTAATACAGTTTGCTTAGAATTATTGCATCTCAAGCACTAAATTTTCTCTTTATAATAATAATAATAATAATAATAATAATATTTAAAATAGGTAAATTTGTGACCTGTTTTTTTCTTTTGTTTCTTTTGATGGGACATTCTTGAAGCTTTGGCTGCTTGGACTCTGTCAAAAGGAAAAATTTTAATTATTATTTTTTCTTTATCATTGCAACAAGTTGAATCAACTAGTTGGACACCTGTTACGCGTTGGATTCGCCATCCACACGCACTCAGCGCCATCTAGCTTTGGTGCGAGATTTCTAAATGTTAAATTCGCTAAATAGTGGCGATAATTCAAGCCTAATGGGTGTGAAAATATTTTTTAAAAAAATTTTATTTTCCCTTTTTCTTCTCTCCTAAAGACTCTTTAGGGGGGGAAAAAGATGTTTTGTATATCTGTTTTTGAATCAACTAACTGGTTTTGATCGTAAATTTGTGAGATAAAAAAACGGGTAGGTTGAAAAATGGAATCACGAAATAGGTGGCCCAACATCACTTTTTGACACACCAATCAGGAGTCCCGGTACCGGATTCTTTGATCAGTAGTACTCTGATTTCGACGGTTGTACAGTTTTAGGGTTATAGCAAATGCAAAAATAAAAAAGGAGAACATTTCAAATTAAAACTAAACGATATAAACTTTTATTACAAAAGAAAACATTAACGTCGACGTTAAAATAATTTTGTAACGAAGACCAGCAATGGGTGTTAAACACATTTTGCGTATTTTTTAAAATGTCAAATGAAGTTTTTACAAAAATCCACGCAAGTCAGAGGATGGTTTTCGGACGGTTTTTAGGGTTTTTCGTGAGTGTTTAGTGAATAGTTATTAACGTAATGACTCCACGTTACGTCTATTCTAGCGTTTTTTCGTAAAGCGCTGCACGAGATCGGATTTGTGTGTGCGGGGCGGTGTAAACCATAAAAGGAGGACATTTTAAGGTGGATGGAGGACATATTTCATTATATTATTTGGTAACATTATACAATTTGAACCCACAAAATGTAAATTTACATTTCGCATTGCCGGAAGGTCCTCAACGCGCGACTTTTTGTGGTCCCACGTGTTGTGCTTACGTAAAGAGCAAAGGTAAAGTCAGGTTACACGTTTGCAGTGACAAAGTTAAACATTTCCCTTGATAGAGTTTCAATGTTTTTAGTCACAATTGTGATTGATGAGCACGAAACAAGATCCATCTTGTGGAGAAATGAACCGATTCAAAACCACTGGCACGCACCATTAATACACCTAAATATCTTTGTTGCTCGGTGACATAATTTCGATAAAAAAATATTTAAAAAAAAAAAATAAATAAATTCCGTCTAATTTTTGCAAAGAAAAATGAGGAAATAACTGCAAGTTATTTCAGCTTCCCAAGGGAAAGGAAAAAATTTCAATATCTTCCGTCTAGCGTTTCCTTAACTAGAAATTACGACGCGTTATTAACCCAAATAAATGACCCGAGCTTCATTAACAGAAACGACACTTGGCCGAGCTATAATGTTAACAAGTTAAAAGATCAACATAAGTTCCTCAGACACTTATCCATTACCATTTTGAGGTGCGCGGACATTTATGGCGCGTTAAATTCAAATTTATGAACACACTGTGCCAGAATCGAAAATTACCTGGCAACGCTTCTTGGATGTCTATATTTTCTACTAATTTATTCATCGAAAATAATTACTTAATCGCATTAATTCAATTTGGCAAACAAGATGGGACGCGAATTTGTTCTTGTTTGGGCCGTCGAACAAATTACATTTGAATAAATTCACGATAAAATGACGCACCCACAGAAGAAAGCCCAAAGGGAAAGGAGCCCTTGACGAAACTGATCAAAATTATACACTTGATAATGATAGGTTTCATCCATCAGCCATGGGGAGAGGCCCTGACTCCATCCAGGCCCTTATGTACATAAATATATTGACAGGGCATGAGTAGCACTGTGACATTTAGGCGTTTAGCTTTATTAATGGGCGAAATAATAAATTGGTTGGATTTATGTGCGAGTTTAATGAGTAATGTAAAGCTAGATTTTTTTTTTTATTTTTTTTTTTTTCTCGCTTCCTATTTATAGGTTCGTTCGTAGATTGTGATTAGTAATTTGAAGTTTGTCATTATTGGCTTTAAGCTAGAGTTAGTTGTTGGTCATAAACTACAGCAACGCTGAAATTGGGTGGAGGAGAAAAATAAAAGCTGGTAAATTATGCATTCAAGCTAGGGGTTATACTCGAACATCGCTTGAATTATGAGTGCTACTTACATATTTTTACCTCAAAAATATTCAACTCAAATTACCTCACTTATCTTGTCCAGTGGGATTATCATTATGATTTTTTTTTTTTTTTTATTTTTTTATTTTTTTTATATATTCAATTTTCAGATCAATTTTGCCGTATAATTAAAACAAAGACAAGTGGAATTGCACTGTGGTCACAATCAATCAACGCGCGTTATTAATTCTTATAGCTTTCGGTTTCGCTTTGACCTTTTTTTTCAGTCACGAGTGGAAGGGAAAAAAAGGTGGAAATGTGATTTGCATGTTTGAAGAAGCAATTTTTCTTGACAACGTGTTCATAACGAACGTAGTATTTTCCCGTGTACACTTTTTACCTCGGAAGGTAAAATATTGCCGGGACTTGCTTGTTATTCCTGATACATTCGTGTAAGTTTTAGCACGAAAAAACCAAAAACTAAAAACCAGAACACGGATATTTCTATTCTTTTGTATAACCCGAGCCCGAAGTTGTTTATTATGGGGCACTGACTCGACAATTTTAAATAAATGAGCGGGAAAAAAGAAAAACGCTAGGTGGGACGAATCCTAAATTTTCTCGAATCCGAATCCTATAAAAGGTTCTCGAATCTCTCGAATCCCTTATATAAGAATAATAAAATTTTTTTTTAAACGTTTTCAATTGATATTGGTGATGCCGGTAGCATATTGGCAGAACCTACCTGATTTCGGCAGCCAGAATAACTAATCCATCAACAGTCCAAAAAACACTATAAACGGTTAAGGTTAGGTTCAGGTTCGGGGACCAAAAAAAGACCCAAAAAAACCTAACCTAACCCTAACCGAGCAGCAACGTTGTGGTGATTTTTGACCTGGCTGCCAAAATCAGGCAGGTTCTGCTAATATGCACACCAAAATCGCAATAATCTGCTTTTTTTTGTTAGTGAATGATTCTATTGGACATCAATGGAGTTAAAACTTCTCTTTCCAAAGTTTTAATATTTTTTTTTTGGTTAGGATTCGAATGATTCAAATGATTCGAATGTCCCATCCCTAAAAAACTCAAAGGCCAAAATAGGAAAACGCATAATGAACACCCTACACCGATTGCATCCTTATGAATCGACGACCTTTCAACCTTTTGCCAGTGCCTAAAAGGGCTGAAATTACTGTTCTAAAGCGCTTACTTGATTCAGCATAAAATACATAAATCCATTATGTCTTTGTGTTGGTAGTCGCAT
Organism: Strigamia crassipes; assembly: GCA_034683725.1. Lineage (NCBI taxonomy): Eukaryota > Metazoa > Arthropoda > Chilopoda > Geophilomorpha > Linotaeniidae > Strigamia > Strigamia crassipes. Next base: position 12,717 of record JAQFXT010001135.1, on the reverse strand, counting down.
CTGACATTGAGACGCGCGGGTGGTCACATTTCGAGTTTCAACTCTATGAAACCTAACACACCTGAAGAGCCTATTTGTTTTGCTCGGGAGAAAAGTCGAGTGAATAAATTTGAAGCGGAAGAAAAAATGAAATGAATGAATAAATAAATAAGAGAAAAGAAAAAAGAAAGGAAAATGGAAATTTTGCACCACCCAAGAATTGAAGCCGAAACGTGACTTTGCCCTCCTTACACAATCCAAATAACTTAAATAAATAAAGCAAAAATCTAATTGTGCAATTTGAAAACATTAAAAGCGATCGACAAATGAAGATTAATCCAAAAAACTGATTAAGATTTCAAGACGAGATTCGCAAACATGGCAGCGCCCACCATCGTTTTATCGCTAAATAATTATACGCTCTTATCATTGGCTCGTTTTTTAAATTTTTTTTTTTTTACTTGTCGTAATTAAGAAAACCGTCCGAATTTACGTCCGAACTGCCAAATCGGAAGTGCGTATTAATTCGTGCTCGCACAGCTGTCATGGAAGTGTGAATTAATTAGTTAAAGATGGTAGAAGTCGAATGAATTACACGGATTTGAAGGTACCAGGGGGTGGAGTTGGTCGGAATTAGTGTTTTAACACCTTTGTAGTGACCGGACGAAAAAAGTTGAAAAGAAATCACGTTAGACCGGTCATAAATTAATATTTTTTTTTTTTTTTTTTTTTAGGTGGCGAAAAAAGAGGAAGAGAAATGTGATTGCTTGTGTGTTCAGTTAATTACAACGCGATTTGAAGACATAAAATAGGATGTGTGTGTGTGTGTGTGTGTATGCATGCATAGATCTTCTGTTGTATGTGCATTTTTATCTCGCAGTTGCTGACTGATCGTAGATAATGAAGCAAGATGGAGAAAAACGTGACAGTGATGAATGAGATTCATTACCAGATCCAATCCACTTGAGCGTGACACCCATTGAATGATGAACTGGAAATGTCATTCTCAAAATGGTGCTAACAAATGAACTTCTCACCTCGCGAGCAATAACATTTTTCTCGTTTTGTTTGTTTTCAAATTGAAATAATAATTTAACTAGCGTTTTAGGACGGATGACAGTTGACAGCTGTCACGGCAAACGCGTTCCGCCATCAATAAAACGAATCGTTTCCTCCTCAAACTCGGAAGAATTTATTTCCACGTCATTTCTTCCTTCTTTTGACGCGTGTTTTGCACAAAGGGACTTGTCAATAATGCACATTTGTGCAAATGTTGCATAATACGGAGGAATGTGCGGTTTCTTCGGATAGCGAAGCTATAAATCAACCCGAGCCCAAAGCAATTATGAATTAAATAACTCAAAGCAAAAGTTTTAAAAAAAGCCGCATTCACATTTTGGTAATTAATTTCTTTGAAAAAATAAAAAGTTGGTGATACAAGTTTTTATTTTTTATTTTTAAAAAGCAGTGGGATTAATTCAATTAATATGAAAAGCAGGGATTATAAAAAAAAAAAAAAAAAAGTGTAAAGTAGAAATAAAAAAGGTACTAATCTGACAGAAGTGTCCACACGGCTCATACATTAACACCTTCGCATTCCCACACACTACTAACTAAACTAACACGCATACAAAGGTTATCGAATCGTTCATACATCATTTCGAGACACCATCTTTAGAATAAATGCAAAATGGCTTTTCACGAGGAAGAGAAGTGATAATTGATTTTTTTTTTTTTTTAAATATTCAAAATTGAACAATAGGCGTGTTTTGTTGGGTAGACTCACTCGGAAGCACTGGCACTTCTTTTTCTTTTGGCAGTGAGTTTGCATTCGTCCTTCGGCAGTTGTCGTTTCTTGCTGGGCCAGTCCGACGTCGAGTCGACATTTAAGGGCCAGGTGTGTTTTCGCGGCGTTTTCTTCTCTTGTTGTCTTTCGACGTAGCTGTCGTAGGTCTGCACGTGATAAGTGTCACTTTGGGTGAGAGTTTTCATCACTGGAATTTAAAAAAATTGTTTCTTTAATGAGGTTTTTTTTTTTAATTTTTTTTTTTTATAAGTAGATTTTTAATTTGATTAATTTTTTTTTTTATTATTTTTTTTTCTGCGCAAGAATTTGTTGATGACAAGGAATTACAAAAGGTCGGCAGGAGGTTGGTTTAATGTGAGGTTTCTTCTTCTTACATCGTTGCAATTACCAAGACGTGTGTGATAAATCTAGTTAAGTTCACACTGAGCAAAGACCTTTTAATTAAAGCCCAAATTCCAGTGCGGAAAAATTTCTCTCTCTGCAGTTGTTAATATGCAGAGGAGAATGATCGCAGCAAGCAGTCCGAATTGCTCGTAACTTTGAATGCGAGAAAGTTGAGCTCGCGAAAGAAATTGGCCAACAAAAAACATAAAATTGCACAAAAATCGCAGTATTACGTAGGCTCAGTAGATAATGGGGCAGGTTACCGGTTCGTAACCATTGGGACAAAATATGATGCCAATCCGTAACACATTGGGACAAAAAATACCGGTCCGCTGCAGCAGCAGGGCCGGCGACTCCAAGACGGGGCCCGAGTGCGAAAAGAATTGTGGGTCTCCTATTTGTTGAATTATTGAGTGATTTCATTTCGTTTTTCTGTTTTTATCGTTTTAATTTTTTTCGCTTCATTTTTCCAGAACCCCTCTACTCTCTACAGAGGAAAATATATCGTAATTTAATTGTTACTGGCCCGGGCCCCATCTCGCCACATCGCGGCAATTTTAGTTGCTCGTGTGGGAACCGAGGGAACACTAATTGACACTAATTTGCGACTAAAAAAAAAATTCAAAATTTACTATTCCAAAAAAATTCCCATTCTGCACTGCAAAAACTCAAAGGGAAATAAAAAAAATAAAAAAAATAAGAGCCCAGAACGTGGGTCATAAATACGAGACTATTACGAATGCTAATTACGTCATAATGACTATTTTTTTTTTTAACTACCACAAGCCGGAGACCCATCATTAACACCTTATGATTGTTTCCACACATTAGGACACGAGTATGTAATTAACAATTTGTATTTTCGCCTTAGCGGTTCTATGTAAATGAGTGTTTGATTAAGTTACCGCGTGAGAATTCGGTAAGGGTTAGGCGCTTGCACTCGGTAGACACCCACTGGTATTGCTTCGTGGGGCCACCCAAAGTGCAAGTAACTCCCGCTCACGCCCAAAACCCATCTAACACACTACGAACGAGCTCTTTCCATCGTAACTAAAATGATTAGCATTTATCACGAGTTGAAACGAATGTCGTTTGATCGATGGGTTATTAAAATGGTAAAATGTGCTAATGTCGGGCGAAATGGCGAAATGGCGTTGAAGAGCTGCAACATTGATGCGATAGTGATTTATGTCGGTTATCAAAGGGTGGAAATTAAGTGCGTGTTTGGTGGGCGGACGCCGTTAGTTTGGCTGGTAAATTGCTGTTTCGGAGCTTATCAATGAACTCGGCAACATTTGCTCTCGGGTTGATGGCGTAGCTGTTTGACCCCGACGGGATATTATTTTGCATACAAACGACTTGATTACGAGTGGGAGACGTTAAGTCATGGTCAAGTTATGTGGCGTTCGATGGAAGTTTCTCAACACAAACCAGTTTGCACATTTGTCTGTGCAAATTAATAAATTCTTCATCTTACGCTTTGCCGAGCTTACGCTTAATTTGGCCCACTACGAGCAAAACCTAAGGTCGTTTACCCGCCAAAACTTGATTGGTTGATAAAAATCAATATTAAAAAAAATAAAATTTAAACAAAATTGTTGTTTTTCATTCTCGGTACCCGACATTATATCATTTAATACGAATTACGAATAATTAGTCTGTCAAATTTCACGTGTGTGAACGATGTTTTGCATCAAAAATCTCTTTTTTGGCTCGTTTAATGAGATTTGAGCGCATAAATCAAACAAAAACCGATCAATTCCTGCTAATTCCTCACCTAATTAAAATAACTACCGAGAAAACACGTGATGAATGATCCCCTAATACTTTTTCCACATATTTAATTTATTATTTTTTCGTTCTCTCGTAAATTGCAATTTTTGAGTAAGATTGACAGCGACGAAAATTAACCCAATACGTCAAGTCAAAAATGTGCACCTTCAAAGGCTCGACAACACGGGGCCCCCGTATAAAAACCCACCCTTAATTACCGCAACAAAATTCAGATCATATCTTACGCTTGTAAGTAATTTTCTTTTTCTTTTCCACGTCTTTATATACTCTTTGTGCCCATCCAATGGATCATCGCACAAACACTAGAGCTAAGCAATAACAACGCTAATAAGTACTTGTGACAGCTTAATTACAGTAATATCGCAAACTGGGCACAAAAAATGAATTCCGGTCCACCGCTATTGAAAAAACATTCAAAGAAAACGTGGCCTCATGCTCAGCTGGCGACAAAAAATCGCAATAATGAGATTAAAATCTCAGGATGGCTCGTTAATAATATCAATTTGCTTTTTATGGATCGCTCCGCGTATATTAGTTTGATTAATTTTTTCTTCTCGCTTTAGTCCGAGGGAATTACAATCGAAAAGGATGTTGGCTTTTTTTGAATTACGTACCGACGTTCGCTTGGTTCTTTTTGTTTAGTGCGACGAAAGCGGAGTTGTCGTCCACCCAAGCGACGTAAACGGAACCTGCGGTTGAGAAACGAGTGAATTTTGTTTCCCCAGTGGTTTTGATTTTTTTTAATTTTTATTACCGAACGGCGCAAATAATTGTACCAAGTCCGATGTTTTCCACTCTTTAGGGAACTTGACGTGGAATACGTGGGTTCTCGGCGGCAGCACTTGATTGGAAAAAAATTCAAAAGTTAAATTTTGTTTCTTTAAAAAAAATTCGAGGAGAAATTACTCACCATCGTCCCCGTTTAGATTAATGAAGGGGATGTCCTGGACTCGCATCAAAAACAATCTGAGAAACCAAACAACATTTAATACCAATTTGAAAATTTTAATTCGGCACTAACTTGTTGATAAATGGATCCACGGCTGGACATTCAACGCTTAGTTTGACTTCGTCTTCCTCCAAAGTAGCTGAAACATTATTATATTATTATTATTATTATTATATTGGATGACGATTATTCGCGGTTTACCTAAGAAATCAGCCATGGTTATGAAGCAAATGCCGGTCACGTACGCGTCGTAACCGGCTTCGTGTAGCTGTTCCGTGGATGTGTTGTACCCCGTAACGCCTGGCGCGGTCACTATTTCAAAAAATAGAATTAGTTTTGAATTTAAAAAATTCTCCTCTTTTTACCTATTTGTGGTTTGACGAATGGATTTTTCTCGAGTAATAATTGCAATTCGCCTAAAGTTGTCGTGTTGATTAGATCTCGCAGTGGCTGCGTACTGGCCATCAATTTTGTGTCCAAAATTCTAATAAGAAACATTTTTATTTTTATTAAATTTGAATTATTAATCGAAGCGAATCAACCTGGGAAACACGAATTTCGATAGCGATTTAAATTCGTCGTAATCGGCCGGTAAAGGCGAGCAGAATTGGTGCAGAATGTGGCATAAATCTAGGAGCATGTTGTGTCCAACTATTAGTTTTTCCTGCGAAGTAAAAACGGTTTTTGTTGTGATAAATGGGTTTGGGAAAAACGGTTTCATTTCGTTACGCTTTTAGATAGCATTTTGATGACTTTGGAGAAACCGACCGCTTCGTCTAATTCGTCCTATAAAATGTAAAATTAAGCGAAATGAGTCGTGTTATTGGAGTTATTATTCAGTTTCACTAACAAGTTCGGTGCTCTTTTTAGCCACTTCCATCTCCTTCATTTTATCCACGTCCGCTTTGACCACCATTATGTATCGTTCGCGGGCGTCTTTCTTTTTCGTGTCCAAGTGAATTCCGGTTTTGAATCGAGATTTGACATTTTGATAGATCAGTTTTCTTAAAAATCTAAAATTAAAAAAAAAATTGGAATACGATTTGAAATTTGATTTGAAATTTATAAAAAATTGTTTTACGCGTTGCACGGTTTCAGTTCCAGGCTCTGCTCGTCGCTGTCAATCAACTTCGCGATTTTTTCACTGAAAAAATTTTTTTTTTTTTTTTAAATTTTGAAGGCACTAAAAGGAAAACGAGCTAATTATTACCAAATGTCTTCTATAAATTGCTTGTGCTCGTCCGGAGTAGCGATTTTCCTGCTGCTGTCTTCGGATTCGATGAGGGGCGAAGAGAACTGTTGATGACGTTGTTCCAGTTGTTCTCGCAAGCGGCGTTCGTCGCACGGCGATAAATACGGAATGCCTTGTTTGAACAGTTTATTGAAGTCGAATCCGACGTTGGATAGGAAATCAATACTGGAGCTCTAGATAAACGTTTTACTCGATTTGAAATTGGAAAAAATCAAATATTTCATCCGTGTTTTACCTGGCAGTAAAATTTCACATCTGCGCTCTGTCTTCCAAAAGGGCGTGGAAATATGTAGAAATTAAACGGCTTCGTCTCGTAACTAAATATCATTAAAAAAAATTTTATATCAAGCTATAACAACATTTGTGGTGTTTACCAATTCCTGGTTTTGTCGTATTTGAATGTACAAAGACCGAATTGAACCAACAAAAATTCCATTGCTCCCTGGGAGGGAATTAAAAAAAATTATTATTGTTTTGAATATAATTTTATTTCTCAAGTTTTACTTCTCTGATTTTTTGGTATCGGCCATTTGGAGTGTCGAATCCGTGTAGTATCTTTCCGCTGTTTAAACCTTGAATTTCGAGACGAAATTTTAATAATTTGTATAAATTGAGGGGGGGACGTGAAATTACCCGTAAACTCGCCATCTATTGCGATAAATGCAGCTTCTTTGATGGCATCTGAGATTTCGCTTAATTTTTCTTTAAAATCTAAACAAAAAATTTAAATTTAATTATTTTCACTTTCACTTTGTAATGATGTTAGTGTGTTTTTGCCAGCATGTGCGCTAGTGGTCTGCGATTAACCCTTGGTTAACCTTTGATTGACGTTAAAAAATAATCAGATCGATAGAATTTGTAACAATCGAGGTTTATTTTACAATTACGCTCATTTTTCGAGAAAAATCCAATTAGTAAACACTATTTTTCCCACTTACTGGCTCTCGTGACCTCCATTTTGTACCAAAAATGCTAGTCGATCGAAAGTCGCTCGAGTAGTTATCCCTAGTGCTACTACGTACGGGTATTTTGTTCTACGCTCTGCATGGTGCCGTGTATGGTCAAGCGGTAAATCAAGGACGATTACGGTATTTCAATAACATATACACATTGAACTAGATATTTAATTAGTTTGTATTGCAGGGGAAAGGAAAAAATGTGAAAAACATGATGAAATCCCATAAGGACTGAATTTGCAGGAAAAGTAATGGAGGAAATAACGACATAAATAATAACCGACACACAACGAAATGGTATTACCGCAATTTAAAAAAATTTAAATTATGTCAAAAGGAAATATTCAAATTTTTAAAAAAAAAGTAAAATTTTAGTGTTGAAAAATTTCTAAATTTTATTGAAATATTTCGAAATTTTAATGATTTAAATCCAAATTTTATTTTTCGTTTTCTGTAGATTTATTCGAGTAAAATATCCAACTCAAAAATGGCGCTTATTATCGCCATTTTATTTACAATCCTCGCTGCGTTTTACGTAATAACACGTTTACTCGGCAAAGGTGAATCAAACCAAATCAAATGTTAAAAGAAATAACAATAATGAATTTTTTTTGTTTCGTTTGCAGATGCTTTAAATTTCGATTATAAAAGTGAATATTGTTTAAATTTCACACCGGATTCGTCATCCAGATTCCTCAATTTGCTTTGGTACTCTAACACATCGCATTACGTCGTCAATTTCGCTCACCAAACTCACAATTCCTCACAATTCCAACCGTGGAAATCCAATGGTAAACCAACATTTAAAAAAAAATACAATTTTAATCCATTTAATATCCAATTTTTCATTTTTAACTTGAATTTGCAGAGCCAAGAAAAATATTTTTAATGGAAACGTCCGGAAACCCGAACTTAAACGCCCGACAAGCGTGCGCGGTCGAATCCGCCGCCAGACAAAACCCACACATGCAGATCATCGTATACTTCACATCACCCAACCTCGACTTAAGTTCCGACGAAATCCTCGCCTTAGTCGACATCCCCAACATAAGTTTCCAGTACTTGAACACGAACGAATATTTCAACTGCTCGCCGCTGCACTCGTGGTACGCGAAAGGCGACTGGATCCCGAGCCCCTACAGAATCTCGCACATGAGCGACGCGTTGCGATTCCTCACGCTGTGGAAATTCGGCGGAATGTACCTCGACCTCGACGTGATCGTCATCAAACCGTTGGACGCACTGAGGAACTTTGCGGGCAAAGAAAGCGACATCGTGGTTGCTCCCGGCGTCATGGCGTTCGACCAGGGCCACGGATTCCTCACGGAATGTCTGAGGGAGTTCGCCGACACCTACAGCGGCTCGGACTGGGGCTGGAACGGACCGCAACTCATCACGCGCGTACTCAAGCGCGTTTGCGGCGGGATCGCCAGTTTGGACGAGGTGTCGCGCGATAGGTGCGCGGGCGTCACCGTGCTGCCGACCAGCGCGTTCTACGCGTTGGGTTGGAAAGAGTGGAAGGATTTTTTTAGCGCGAACAAGGCGGGCAAGGTAATGGAACGAATCAACGGGAGTTATTTGATCCACGTGTGGAATAAACACAGCAGTCGCACGCCGGTTAACGTCGGATCCGGACAGCCGTACGACGAGATCGCGAAAAAATACTGTCCGTCTGTTTATTCGTTCCAAAGAAAATCGTTTTAGATTTTATTTATTCGTTTTTATTCGCTGTAAATATTAAAAAATTGCGTTTAAAAAACAATATTTAACGAAATATTTTGATTTCTAGAGCTGTTTTCGAAGAATGAAGGGAAAAAAAAGTAGAAAAATCGTCATTGTTGCGTCCGAAACAATTAATAATTAATTGAGAATTAATCGGGGCTTGATTGAAACGCACTATTAGTAAAGTATTTAGATTTAAGACAAAAACTTTTTTTAAAAATTTTTAAAGTTTATTTATAAGTTGAGTTTGCGCTTTTCGCCGCGAGAGTGCGTCGATAACGAAAACTATTCGGCTGGAAAAAGGCCGTGAACGGTAACGATTATTACTCCCGAGACGACCGCATAATTTCCACAACTTTTATACAATTAATAATTTTTCAAGATTTAAAAGAAAAAACTACGACTCGCGATGACATCACGACCGATCTCGTTCGCACTCGCATCACGGCTAAAAACTCAAAAGTGACGAACTGCGGCTGGAATTTCGCAATGATGTCAACAACTAACACGCAACGTTGAGTATATAGGAAATTTTCGCTATAAAATTTTTTCCCAGAAATCTTTTTATAAACACATGCACAGATGGTTGTGAAATGGGAAGGATGGTAGGAGGAAACTACACATGTCATCCTTCGGTCGTGTCATATTGAACTCGATTTTTCTTATCAATGTTGAACTTTGTTGATTAGATTTCAAATGTGTTTTATATCTCGCAGTTAAAAAAAATTACCCCACGCCTCACTCACTCAACCGGCGCTGGACACACGATTAATAGGTCAATGGTTTCATTCAACAGGTAAATTAGTTTCCTTTATTGACTCAATTTATTAGCGTTTTATGAGGAATACATTATGCAGTAGCAAGTTGCAACCACATGCGAGTACATTTTACCAATTGTTTTGCCGTTAGATAAAAATATCCCTTTTCTTCGTTCCCATAGTTACCGTTACTACATTAATCGTGTTTACATTTTATTTTATTTTTCAATTTTATTTTAGATTTGACGTATAATGGCGAGCAAGAAAGTGGCTTTCTCAATCGTGATTGCATTCGCAGTCGTGGGAATGTTTTACACGTTGATTCCTATCACCAGCAAAGGTAGTCATCCGAGCAAAATAAAAATAAATAAATAAATTATATTTAAAGATAATAATGAATTTTTAATTACTATAGTGCCGTTGGATTCATCCGAACTTCTATACCAAAACGAGTGGTGCTTGAATTTCTCATCAGACTCCGCCACAGTTTCATTCAACACGCTGCCTTTTAAAAATGTTACATTTAACGCTTCATCGACACCAGTGCCTCGAAAAATTTTCCTAATGGAAACCTCAGGAAAAGATTTTTTAAACGCTCGCCAGGCGTGCGCGGTCGAATCTGCCGCGCGGCAGAACCCGGACATGCAGGTTATTGTGTTCTTTACGTCGCCGTCCCTCGATATTAATAAGGCCGAAGTACTAACTCTGATTGAAATTCCAAATATTAGTTTCGAGTACCTGAACTTGAATAGATATTTCAACTGCACGCCGCTCGTCGCGTGGTACAAGGACGACGAGTGGAAGAAAAGCCCGTACAAAATCTCGCACATGAGCGACGCGTTGCGGTTCCTCACGCTCTGGAAGTTCGGCGGAATTTACCTGGACCTGGACGTGGTCGTCATCAAGTCGCTGGCCGAGTTGAAAAACACCGCGGGAAAGGAGAGCAAAGTCGTGGTCGCGCCGGGCGTCATGGCGTTCGATCGGGGACACAAATTCCTCAACGAATGTCTGGTCGAGTTCTCCAACACTTACAGCGGCTCCGACTGGGGCTGGAACGGGCCGCATCTCTTCACTCGAGTACTTAAGCGAGTTTGCGGCAACATCAAGAGTTTGGACGACGTGACGCGCCGGCGGTGCGGCGGCGTCGACGTCCTACCGTCGACGGCGTTCTACGCCTTGAAGTGGCAGGAATGGAAGGATTTTTTCAACGCCAATAAAACCAAAGAGGCGATGAACAAGTTTAAGGACAGTTACTTAATTCACGTGTGGAATAAACATAGTATTAAGACGCCGGTCAAGATCGGGTCCGGTCAAGCGTACGAGGTCGTCGCCAAGAAGTTTTGTCCGTCCATTTATGCCATACAGAAAGATACTTTTTAAGTTTTTTTTTTTTTTTTGGTTTTTTTTAAGAAATAATTCTTTTTCGATATTTTTTCGATGATATTCTTGAGACAGATCTGAATCGCGCACTTATTTTTCTGCGTAAATTTGTGCGTTGTTGTTAAATCATGTATTTTACGAGCCAAACATTGATATTTACAAATTTGGTGGTTGAGATATTACGGAGATTGCGCACACTTTGGTGGTTATTTATTCTCGAGAGTGTTTCAGCGAAACTCATGTTTTACATTTTAGCACGAAATGAGATATTGTGTAATTCGTTTTATGTGTTTTATTTTTGTGAGCAAATAGCAGAAGTGCGAGTAAAGTGTTTTTAATTCTTCAATATTCAAGTTTTGAGAATATATTTCTTTGGAATTTTTAACCGTTTCTATTTATTCGGAAGAACGTGAGAATAATTTTTATTTTTCAGTATTGCGGTGAAATATTCGAAATGATTTACTTTTTATTTGCTTTAGGTAAAGCGTTGAAGCCATCGGTTGAAAAACTCCGTCGTATTATGCTGAAGAAAGACAGATTTGAGAACGAGAACCGTTGATTTATTTATAAGTTTCGTTTGATTTTTGTTTATTTTAAATTTTTGTTTTTAATCGACGTTGTGAAAGCGGAGACGCATTCCAGCCATTCCCGAGCGGATAGAATTAATACGGGAACCGGGTGGATTTGAGTCAGAAAGACATTCGGAAAGCGGTAAGGACGAATTTCTTGTCGGTTGTCATGGAACGGATAAATAGTTTTTATTTTTTTATTTTGCAGGTTCCGAAGGGTTTGCCGTATTTCGCGGTTGATTTTGGGCTGTAGGGAGGATTCGCGCACGTCATTGAGGATGAGAAATTGTTCCCGCGGATTTTCGCGCAGGAAATCATCGGCGGGATTTTGGATTTGGAGCCTCGAATTTGGCGGAAGCCACCTTTGGATTCGTTCGAGGATCAGCGGAGTAAACGCTTCGATTTGATCAAACAGTTTAAAGCGTTTGATTGGACAAAAGCGTAAATTTGTACAAATTCATGCGTAGGCTAGTCAATAAAGAAAAAACACTTTTTTATTGTATTTAACAATTATGGTTTTATGTTGACACGGAATCCTTCCAAAATGCACAAAAATGCCAAAAACCCCAACACCGGGAAAAAATGCACAAAAAATAGGGGAAAAATGCCAAAAACCCGGGAAAAATTCAAAACTGTATTTTTGACCAATTCTCAAAATTGTATTTTACTAAAAATTTTGGACGGATTCTTGGTGAACGGGTTCGCGTCCCAGTGCCAACCGGATTTTTTTTTCCTAATTGAAGCGATTCTTTTCTTAAAATTGTGCGGAGTCGGATGACTCGTACACCTCGAACGCGTGACATCGAAGAACAATCGCTTCACTCCTGCGCAACCAACATTAAACGGTACAAAACATTCTTGTTGTCGCGTTTGTTTTTTTAAATACAGCTCGATGAAGAGTGCCCAAAACTTGGTTCCGTCAAGTAAGTATTCAACCTCTAAATGTAACTGTTACAAGCGCGAGTAAATATCGCCAGTTTCAACTTCTGGACTGCAAACGAATAAACAATTTCGTATTAAAATTACGCAATAAAAAAAAAAAAAGGAAACAAAGTCGGGTTGAATTGTCCAGGTAAATGTACCGAAATCATACAATAAAACGGCAAACACCGCAGAAAGAAAAATGGACGGAAATGGCAAAAAACACTTTGGAAAAGCCAACCTTGG
>JAQFXT010001134.1:0-20611 GCA_034683725.1 Strigamia crassipes | reverse complement strand
ATCCGATTTTCTTGATTTCTGAAAATCAAGTAAATCAGGATTTCGGAAATCGATTTTACTTTGAACGCACCTAATGCTCTTTTTCAAGCTAATTTTGTTTTCAACAAAGTTTACTCATTATTGTGCTACAGCACTTTGTAATTATAGACATACCGTACCTGCTGCAAATACGTTACGGAAAAGGTGGAATAAATCAAACATGATTTATTTCGAGAAACACAACAGCAAATTTTCTGCTGGCATTAAATTATTTCGTTTAAATTAAATTATTATTTTTTGTTGTGTTTAGGAGTGAAATGAAATGGCGGTTAGTGGCACTTGAGATCGCCTCATTGAATTCCCCAGAGTGTTCGCTCGATGAAATTAAACAACCGGTTGTAATAGTTGTACATAAAGTTACGTGTTTGCACTTGCAAATGCGGGTCAAGGCTGGCTGACAACCTCATCACTATTTTAGAGAAGAAACTGGAGATTGCAACTACTCATTACAAAACCTGGGAGGCTAAATTAGACTTTTATGGTGTGGCGATACACAAGATTCAAGAGATTGTTTGGAAAAAAAAGAATGTTAATTCTGTAATTATTGATGAATTAAGCAATAAAAGCAGTCATAAAATAGACTAGTTCTAGCTGCTGCCTTTTACACCAGTTATGGCTTAACAACTCTGGGTCTTGGAGATTGTAGTGCATTTTAGGTTAAGCAGCCTCTATACTATCTGGGTTCACCAAGAAGGTTTATATGAGAATGTGTTAAATTACAAAACAACTTTTGTTGTTAAAATGGCTGTCTAGCATTGGTTTAAAGAAGATAAACCGGAACAAAAGACTTTTTGAACGCAGTTGGTTCAACACAGATCGGGCCCTAGAAAGGTATGGGGTCAGTGAACATCTAGACGTGAGTGTATGTTCTTTTGTTTGAACAAAGGTTGAACAGTACGGTAGAATGTTGATTATCGGGACGTCTGTGTGACCCTCGAATGCCGGACATGACGTCGTGGACACCACTAGAGCTCGCAGCATTAACGGAGTTTGCCCATGGATTGGCTAATGCTAATCCATAGGGTCAACTTAATCAACTTAACCGGAAATAAATCGGTTCTCCTCAATTTAACTTAATTATCGTCTCGTTTCTTACTAATGCCTAGTTCACACTTGACCAACTTATGTAGAAACGTTTAGAAAGTCTAATTTTTGCAAGTTTGTTTTGGCCTGTTAACACTTGTAGAAATCTGTGATGGCTTTAACTATTGCCACCAGAGTGTGCTACTTTCAGCATTTTTTGGGATGGTGCCGAAAACCTTAAAAAAAAAATTGTACTTTCCAGCTTTAAATTAAAAAACAAAATGTACAGAGTTGTAGACAATTAAATTCTAAACAAAACAGGTCTTTGAAATTAATCGAAGCTTTTTTGATATTGAACTAAATGGATTTAGAGTTGACGCATGCAATCTGGCATCTATTTTTCTTCAAGTCATCCACCGGTGGCACTAGTTCCAAATTTGTCACGTGACTAGTTAGCGGAGTGTTTTAGACTTATGACGCAGAGTTTAAGAAGTCTCTTCTATAACTTGAAGTTGTAGTAGAGTCGCCATTTTGTTCTGCGTTGTAGAAAACTAGAACAAGTGTGAACACGAGAGTTTCTAAAACTTGGGTACTTATGTAGATAAGTTGTTCAAGTGTGAACGGGCATTACGGTCGGTTAAGCGAATGACTGGTTATCCGAACAGTGGAGATTGTAGAATTGCTGTGGTAAAATGGATGTCGTTCAAACTTCTGTCCGATTATGCGAACAAATTGGTTTTATGAACATCTATGTCTGCACTATTTCCGATAATCGATGTTCTACTAGTGTTGTAATTATCCACAGCTATGTGTAAAGGTTAAAGGTATCCTTCAGAGCTCTTATCAGAGGATTGTTATATGGGAAGGATTGAGTTTTTGCCATCTACTTCTCTAAGCAAAAAAAAATAAGCACGAGCAAATTTGCATTGTATGTTTGTGTTGGTGAACGAAGATACTCCTGAGATTTGTGGTGAGAAAGGAACAGAAGCTCTTTTACCCTATCTGGATATGTTTTTTGGTATTGATTTGTTGGGAATGCATTTGCTCAGCCAGGCTATTGACTAACAAGCAAGTAGAAGTGTGAAGATGACAAGGCCATTAGTGAAATTAGTTTCAGGCTTTGAAGGGAAAATATGAGACGCTGGATCAAGGTTAAAATATTTTTTATTCTCCATCAAGATCATTTTACCTGCTGGAATGCTGTGGGAGATTCTGAAAGTGAAGGTGGGTTTAATGGTCATTAAGTGGCATTAAAAGAAAGATAAGTTTCGGTTTTGGTGGAAATCGAAACCAAATAGAATGGGTAAGGAAAACTCGGATTAAAATAGTCGGGGCCTTTGGGTTTTTTAAAGTTTTTTTTTTTTATTTGAGGAAGAGGAGAAGTAAAGGATGGTGTGGAATTTTTATGAACAATTTTTATATTCCTGACATTTTCATTTAGCTGGCAAAGATTGTCTCATACATATAAAGTGTATGAGATGAAAAATTACACTTGCAATGGAGGAAAAAAATGTTTAAACTTAAATTCTTTTAGCTTTTATTCATGTATGAAGGGATTTGGTTAAGATTTGATTGAAAAGTGTTATATAATACCTAGGAAGTTGAAAAGTTTGAGCGGCAATGTTAAAGAGGCTTGTTTCTATTTTGCAGGCAGGAAATGAGGCAATGATGTAATCATTTTTAGAAAATTAATATTATTTTAGTGTAATAAGAGAATTTCTCCCAAGAACAGATATGCACGCATCTAGAGCCTCCACTTTTTAGGGGCTTCAAAAGCCTAAAAATCAAATCTTAAAATCCTCAACAAAAACAAAATTGTAGAATACGGATCTGGCAGTCGCAAGGGCTCCTCGAAGACCAAAAAAAATATTTTCCAAAAAATATAATATTTAATTTAGGACCCCAGAAAAATTCCAAGAAGGGCTCCCAGGTTGTAAATCCCATCTTTGGGGCCCCATAGTCACACTGCGTCTAGGACCTCGAGTGGTGTAAAACTGCCACTGATTTTTTCATTGATTTTGGCGGCTGGAAACAAGGATTGCGCAAGATGGCGGCCTGATTTCACACCTCCCTTTAATTTTGACCACTCAAAATGTGCAAAAGGTGGATATTTGAGCTTTCGATGGTTAATCAATGTGATGAGAGGGTGGGAAACATTGTGTGGTAACTTAATCCAATTTTTTGATTTTGTGAGTTTAATTTCAGCTGATTTGTTTGTGACATTTTTGGAAAATGTGTGGAAAAAGAAATCAAGAAGGAATTTTTTTTTTCTTCTTTATCAAAAATCGATAAAAACGACAAAAGTTTGGCCTAGTTTAGTGCCTTACTTTGCAACTTGGCAGTTTTTCTATGGCTCTTATAATAGATAAGGTCCTCCTTTTGCCAATTCAAAAAATGAAGTAGAAAAAAAAATTGGGTTTTTTTTTTCGTGTTAATGAGGTATTCGACTGTAATTGAACACCCAGAAACCAGACCCGGATATAGGGGGATACTAGCAAGACCTCTTGACTCGGGCCCCGGTCCAAATAGGGGCCCAAAATCCAGAGGTTCTCAAGTTAAGAACAAAAAACTGGGAATGGCGGACAAGTGTAACGTTAGGCTTGCCTGCAATGTAAATAATAAATAAATGGTAAAAGAAAATCTATGCTTTGTGTTTCAGACCCAGATCCAATCATTTGTGACAAATCCGGGCCCATATCTGAATGTGGGGATTTTTCTTTGATTGGAATTTCAAGAAGTTGATATTTACATGACTGAGTATTTTGTGAGCCGAATCGGATTTAAAGTCATTGAATATTCAATCACTTAATTGTATTGATCCTATCGGTCAGATGATCATTAACCAAATGAACCAATAATTAGGCAGAGTAGGCAACCGCCTATGGGTACTGCGCCTTTTAGGGGCCCCGCACTTGAGGTTCATCTCCATTTAGCGGCTGAAATTTCCAGAAATAAAGCTTCGAGAATACCCAAGAGCGAATAATTTTTTTATAAGTACAGATTAACCAGGACTGGATTATGATATAAACGCAGTAAGCACTGGCTTAGGTGCCCCACATTTTTTAGGGGCCCATGCGGCGGAAAACTGTAGAAACGAAGATTTCTGCAAGTTAATTTACAAAAGGGGGCCCTTACGATGGCACAATTATTGGGACTATACATAGAGGTAACATAGTACGAAAGGAGATTTTGACCATTACGGGGTCTGAAAGGAACAACTTTGGAAGATGATGGCTTTGAATATTTGAGCCACTTCTCATCTTGCTGTATTCCGAGTCAATTTCCGCTTTAGCAACGTGCTTTTATACCCGTAAGCCGAGCAAAAAGACGGGTTTATCTTGACAAGAGTGACACGAGGAAGTCGATTTACAAGACCCTTTGGCTTCTCCAATTTTTCTTTCTAGTTGTGCAAGAGAAAAAGAAATTTGGCAGTAAATAAGTGAGTAAATGTTCTTTTTAAGCCGTAATGTGCAGTCTATGCGTGGTTGGTTTTGGCACATATAACTCGGTTAACTTGTTACTTGTTTTATATTTATATATATATATAGCCGCCATGTTTGTTTGGTTTTTTTTTTTTTTTTTGGTTAAAGATTTTTGTGCTGATTCATTGAAAGTTTGATGAATGTAAGTTTAATTTTTTTTCCTTCATCTTTTCCATTTTTATTGCGAGTTTTGTGGCGTAAGGTGTGCACTTAACTAGAATTGAAAGGGAATTTTATTGAAGGTGACGATGCTTTATGGACCTGGTAACACACGATGCTTGAATAGAGGTTTGTTTCTGTTATATTTTTTAGTCTGTGCAATGTGTGCATTGATTTTCATTATTTTATCCAGAAATTTAAATTTGTTGATTATCGACTACAGTTTCAAACTCTGGTGTGCCAAATATTTGCTTTTCTGTCTGCATCAGGCCATGTTGAGGACCAGGGGGCTTCAAAATGTCATACTTGTGTAGGTTTTATTGCTGTTTATTAAATTTGGTGTCAAATTAGCTTTACGCGTGAAATATGCAATGTAAATACAGGAGTTTCTGTAATGTGGCGTATATCGGATTGGTGGGCGTCGGATTACTGGATTTTGAATACAAAATAGAACTACAAGAACAAATTACTGTGTTTATTAATATACTAATTTAGCCAAACTAATCACACAAGCAACTAGTAACTGACAATACTGTACTATGTACATCAGTGGTATTCAAACCTCGGCATTATGCGGAACCCTTTTTTGAGATAAAATTATCTACGGAATCCTATGTTCAAAATTTTTTATTTTTGTTTTATGTTACTTTTGTAACTGTTACTTCGTTGCAACACCAAAAATTCCTGACGTTGAAGTAGATTTCTGCTTCAACTCCAAGTTGAAGTAAGCACGCAATGCAAGGAAACGTTATTGCAGCCAACCAATCAGAATCGATCTTAACTCTCGTCAATTCACGTCTGCTAGTGAGATTTGGCATCACAAAATAAGCATTTTAAAATGGTGGTATTTCAAGGTGACGAATTCAACGAAAAATTGCACAAAAATGCATTTTCGGGTTGAAAAAGTATATATTCGGGTTTAAAAACGCATTTTTGGACGTAAAACGAGTCTAAAAATGCATTTTTGGGTCTAAAAAATGCATTCCAGATCCAATTCCAGGTTTCATTGAAACCTTGATTGGCCAAAAATTAAAATTTTTTTGGATTGTTTTTTAAACAACTCAATTTTTGTCGCAGAACCCTTAAGACATCTCACAGAATCCAGGATGAAGACCACTGGTGTCCTCTGTCGCACACATACACACAAGAAGTCGTAACACGAAAATTTCGTGTATTGATCTGCCGAGTGTCGGATTATTGGAAATGTCAGATTACTGGGACTATACTGTAGTAAACTAAGTGTCAAAATTTTGTTCAAAAGCTTGTCTAAACGGGTTTAAATGACCATTTAAACGTTATTGGATGCGCCAGTGAAAAAAAAAAAAAAATCTATGCTTTGTGCATTTATGGATTTTATTCATACGCATTTGTGATTGGCTAGTGGCCCGTTTCACCTTTCAAAGGTCACGGTTTGTATTAAATGCCTTGGATTGCATTATCATATATTTCCGGTAAAAAGTCCTGATAGCCGTGCGGGAAAAAATTTTACGTGCAAAAACCACGCGGGTGCAGTAAAAGAGCTTTTAGGCTGGATGATTTGTGGCCACAATTGCTGGAGTTTGCCTCAAAGCATTCTTTTTTTTGGGAGGCAAATAATAATGTAAACAAACTAAAGCTTCATCTTTGTGTTCCGGATCAATTGGGCTATAGTGTAAACGACCTCTTCCGAATGAATGCATACTAGCCGGATGCTGTGTATTCATTTTTGTTGTTAATGAGGAAACGGGGGCTAAAGTAAGTTTTATATTTCTTCTTCAGGAAGTAAGATCAAAAGTCAAATTTTTTGACCACCTTGGAACAGGAAGTCAGACACCTCAGTATCGCCAATTTGCATTGCATTCTGGATGACTGTGTAAACTTCTTTGGACCAGTCGAAGGAGGCCGTTGGATTTTTAATTAATATTTCTTTGCTTGTTGAAGTGGGATATTCTGGTTTGCTGCTTCCTGTATTTTCCCACTTTTTTTTTTTTTTTTTTTGTATTTTTCTTTCTTCTTTTCTGGTTGGGAAATGTGTGGGATTAGGTTTTTGAAAAATTGCCAGGATTTTGTCAATCAGTCTTCACCGCAGAGACAAGATGGGTCCCTGGCAAGCCACCAAGAAGCAAGTGTGCCTCTGTTTTGCTGTGATAGATCTGTAATAGCTGGTAAAATGCAACGTTGTAACGAGACCGACGTTTATTCGGAAGCCATTACCCAACTCGTAGCAATTGCCTCCTATCGTAACTGTTTTCATTTTTAATGAAAAGGAAAGAAATATTAAGGCACGATCTTGAAGAAACATGACTAAAATAAGTAAATAAATAAATAAATAAATAAATAAATCAACAAATAAATATATATTGTAAATGTTATCATTGAACACGGGATGCCGAAGTAACGCGGTATCATATCTGCATGGCCGGGAAGCCAACTTTTCCACAAAGTATCAATTATTTCACTTAAAAACAGAATTTTAACACTTTAAAACGCATTATTTCATCCAAATAAGCGAAGAAAAATAACATTTTTTACTAATTTCCGTTTTGTATTTTATACGTGGGTCTTTATTATTGCACGGGTTTCCATTTGTATGCTGGAGATATCTCGATTTTGTAATTAGAATGCGGGCGTTCTGTGAGAGCATTTACGGTATGATAAATTTACCAATCTGGCCACCAAGGCGCCACAAGGAGGCGCCAAACTCTTTAGGTTAGCTCTGGACTCTGATGTGGACCAAAAAAAAAAAAAGGATTTGCTTGTGGGGCCATTTTGTCTCCAAAATTTTTTGTTAACTACCGCGGCTTTTATTCAAAACCGCTGCTATCGGAATGGAACAAACGCACCATTCGTTCTAAGTTCATAGGGACATTAAATATGGCACAAATATCATATTTATAAAAAAAAAAAAAATCTTAATTTTTTTTTAATAAAACCGTAAAATTGCAGTCGACCTCGAATATAGCCACGGCTACAACCTTACTCATTTATCTAAGAAATCATCAACTCCCGATCATTTTTGCGCGATTGGAGCAGCGTAAACAAGAAAAAGCGACACTGAGTTCGAGATTATCACGACTCGGTGTAGCGGGCGGACTCGGTACCACGATTAGCTTTAATATTTTTTTCGCTCGGGCCGCTATTCGGTGTTTTGTCGGTAACAGTGGTACGTGAGATGAAATTGAAGGTAAATAAACGTAGCGAGCATTTATTCAGCGAAACGAAACAATTTAATCGGCTTTCTATTTACCTGCGTGTAACGAGCGAAAGGCAAAGGGCTGAAATTTATGGACACGCGGGAGGTGTGAGTTATGAGCATCTTGAATGCGTTATTATTATTATATTTCTTGTATGCTTAACACGAGAAAGCAAATCGAGGCCAACCATTTGCACATACCCTTAAAAAAAGGTTGTCAGATGATGATGCAGTGGGTTTGCGTGTTGTGCAGCTAGAACTGCGTGCCACCATCACATTGAGGTGAGCGCGATTGGTGCAAAATAGTTATTGGAAAACCACACACATTCACTCACTCGCCAAATTTATGCTTGGTAATATGACTGCAGCACCACGCGACTAGAGGCACAAGTTGGCATATTTTTATGCGCGCTAAGTTAGTTATTAGTGATTAAAGTGGCAACATGACTCGAATGATAAAGTGCAGTTACAGCGATAGTGATCCAACGAAATGTGGACAAAGTCAGGCTCGGTTTGTTCACTCGAGGGTGGGAATTGATGATGAATGCGTGTGATTGTTGGATGTTCAAGACTGAGCATTTAGGGGTGTTGATGCATAAATAGTTAAGCGGATTTTTGGCTGCTGGGAAATTCGGTCACGGGTTGCTTGATCACGATCTGTGAGTGCTGTCTGGAAATGTTTTTTTTTTTTTTTTTTTTTTTTTTTTTTTATTTTTTTTTTTTTATTGTTATTTAATTTGAGATGAAATTTTGCGAGGTTTTTTGTTTTTTTGGTTTTGTAGTGGGGATGTATTGAAATTGTGGGAATTTTTAAGAATAAATATGTGGAAATGTTGAGATTTGGCGGTGATGCAATTGCATAAATCATCGATTTTTTTCAAACTTTGACTCCTTTTTCACTACTATAAACGTGATATTGTGCATTAATCTATGCAGAATTTCGATAGATATTAAATTTTTACCATTCGGGGGGAAATATTTACCGGTTGACCGGCAACCGGTCGTATCTTTTTGATTCTAGAATTTTTCATTTTGAAGTTTATGTGATTTTTCTGAATTTCTTCCAAAAAGAAACCGAGAGAGAAAGAGAGAGAGAGAACTGAAAAAGAAATTGTAGAATTTATCATTTCATCTGATTTCCATGGAAGTTAATTTCATTTGTTACCGAAATGCAGAGATGCTCTAGGGGCAACAGAGAAGCAATAATTGAAAATTGTCCAAATTGGGACCCAATAGTGCTAATAGCGGTGCTGGGCCAGATTGCTGAAACGGCCGCGCCGATTCAACTTGAGCAACAATTTGCAAAAATAAATTTTTATCATTTGCGTTGAAGAAAAATCAAAACTTTGCATATTCAATAAACAATCTACACAACGGGTCGTCATAAAAGTCCTTTTAGTGACTATCTTGTGATTAAATAGTTTTAGAATTGCAAAAAATGTCTATATAATCAATTTTTTTGTAGTGTGGGCGACTCAGAAGTCTGTTTTTCGGATCTCAGAGATGGGGCCTTAATCAATTTTCTAAGAAAATTTTATATTAGAATTATTTGTTTATGCAGTTTTTTAATTTTTTAATCATTATAACTATATGTATTTAATGTTTGTAACATTAATCAACATCAATCCACATTATTCGGTCTAAAATTATCTTATTCGAAAGTTTCGACGGATTCGAGAATCTTTTAGGATTTGGATTCGGATTCGAGAAAATTTAGGATTTGTCCCTATCCCTACTTTTTATTAATTGGCACACAATTAAAAAAAAAAACCGCCGCAGTTAATTAAGACGGATTGACATTATCGATGTATTGCATCGGCGAATGCAGGTCGCAAATAACCCGCAGTTGAGATAATTCTGCAACAAGATAAAGAGGAACACTTAAGCGACTTATCTTCTAAACTCCGGCTTGTAGGTACCCACAATTCCGTGTTGAAGAGGTAATTTCCTATTTTTTTTTCCCTTCAACGGTACCGAGCGGGTGAAGGAGTGGGTGGCTCCCTCTCAGATTGGCAGGAAATGAAAGAAGAGCTTGCAGCCGAGAGCTGCGAAACAAGTTTCTTCTATTGACATGGGTTTTAGACGTTTGTTGCTTTGCTTCATCGAAAATTCATGTCTTACGTGCTTAGGTCTATAGACAAGAATCCAATACCCAATCTTTTTATACATCACCTAACCCGATTGAAATGCCCCCAATGCTTTGCAGCTGCATTCGTAAAGGTCGTGTGTTAATGTGTTTACTTGACAGTAGTAATAGGCCAATATTGGACTAACCCTATTACTTGTCGAGAATATTGTTCATATAGCAACGCGAAACCCAGTTAACATCAATCAATTTGCAGTGTGGCTGAAGAAAGCTTGCTGGGTGGATAACGCTGGAATCCAAGACTGGGAATCGAACCGCAGGTCCGCATTTACCGGAAAGGTGCATTCTGTCTAGGACTTCGACCAAACCACATTGGGTGGGTGACGAGCACTCGCTTTACGGTGAATGGACAAAATCGTAAACTCGTGCGAAGCTGGCACTTCAACCTATAGCAGAATTTCTGGAAATTGATTGAGCCGCGCTAGGTTGCTATTTGGGAATATGCTAACTTCTCATCTGCAGTGTCAACTGTCGATAAAATGCTAGCGTTTGCAGGAGCTGCATTCTCAACGCGGTATGAGAGTTCTCTGGCTGAAGCTGTGATTAATTTTTCTTTTTCTTTTAGTTTTTGTGCTGTGGGAGATTGGATTTTGCAGATACAACAGGCATCTTGGAGTGCTTCCTGTTGGAGAAGCATTAAAACTTGTCTTCGGGGGCCGGATTTTCCATTAGGCATTTTAGGCACGTTGGCTAGGACCTCGAAAAAGGAAGAGAAATATTGTGAGAAACTTAAGAAAAAAAAAATGCAATTAATACTTTAAAATCATCATATAAAATTATCATGTATTGAACCGGTGGGTGTTACAGGAAACGATTTCTGAAATATTGTTGAAACTTGACAGTACTGTACTCTACACATTATTGCACACGTGCAAACATAGGCAAATTGTAACACGAAAAACTTGTACAGTGTCGGATTACTGGATGATTCGGACTTGCGAAGTGTTGGATTACAGAGACTTTACTGTGTACTGATCAACTGAAGATTTGATTGGCTGCCATTGGTCACGTGGTGCAGTTTGTAGTTTCAAATGGCACTGAACTAATTGCCAGAGAGTAATAATGCGTTGCAAAGCAACAGGACATCCACCTAATAGTTGCTAGAGAAATAATTCTACAATATGTTATAACATTTCCAACCAAAAGCCAAAATCTAGGCCTGCATGTTCCTGGAAATGGTAGAAACACGGAAATTGGCACTTAAAACGTGATTTTTTTTTTTTTTTTTTTTTTTGAAAAGCGATACGACAGAAGCTGCTCTTTCCATCTTTGAAAATATCTTCCATTGATTATTTTTAGTCGTGGAAATAATTTCAGTCCGTGCAAAGTTGATGTTTACATTGAGCAGTCGCTTGAGTCCTAATTAGTATTGAAATGTGTGAAATTGCAGTTTCGAAAGTTGGAAATGAATTAATTATGGCGAATCAATTAATTAAAAGCCGCTTGTAAAATGAAACATCATCCTTTTAAAAAAAAGAAAAAAAGAAAGAGTCTTCTTGTCTTGATTTTATTCTATTTTTAAACAGCCATAGAGGCAATTCAATCAGGTTTGCTCGACTGTTTTTATTGTTTCCACTGAATTTGCAATGCAAGTATCTAACCCCTCCTGGTAAATCCTATAAAAATGTTGGCCTTTAAGAAAACTCTAACTAGACTAAGGCAAAAGTGCGAAACATTGACCTGATTAAAGGGCCTAAGAGAGGCGAGATGGGCCCCTCACTCTAAAAGGACTCTAAAAGCCAGAAGACATTACAATTAATTAAATTTTCTTTTAGCTCGTTTTAAGGGTAAATTTTGGGGCCCGGGGCCCGGCGCCTGGGCCGTGGTGGGCGTGCCTGATTGGTTCTAGTGCTACTGATTAAATCGATCAGGCCCAAGTTGGTAGAGCCATAAAAATAAAATTGAAAGAGAAAAAAGGAGCGGATTTTAGGATATAATGCACACCTGCGTTTGCAAGTGTGTGGGTGACCTGGAAAAAAGTTTTGGAGCAAGTTTGAAAAGTGAAAATTTAATATACTGGGAAGGATTTAATAGACTCGTGCCGGCTTTGTCTTTCCCATGATTATGGGGCGAGGTACCAGTAAAAGCAAAGTAGGAACTCATAAAATTGCGAAAGAAACAGGTCGTGTACAAAGTTCATTTCGTCGAAGTACATTTGTCCTTTTATGTGGAAACTTGTTTTAATTTTCGGTTTTATTTGATCGATCGGTTTGATCAAAAGTTGCGAAAACATTCTAGCGTTCGGGATCAGACGCGGGCAAATTGCGTCAAAGTTTGTTACATATAAATCACACATCTCAGCTGCGTTTTCTGTGATTTTTCCAGTTGTCATTGTGAATGCAAGGTTGGGTACACAGATCGCAAAATGTCGGTCCTGGGTCTTTTGCCATCTTTACCAATAAAATCAAATTGGGGTTATGTTTATTGATGCACTAATTAAACTGAGAAGTGCACTAAAAAAAATTGATTTTTGAACTATTTTTTTAAGCATTATTTAATCTTTATTTAGCACTTTTTTTTAGAACGCGGGTTTAATTTTACCAAAGTAATTGAATTCAATACTTCAATTCGGGCAATCTAGGTTCTGTCAATAGAGCGCGTGTTATCTATCCGAGCGTTTACAATAATAAATAATTTTGTTTTTGGAATGGTACAAACTTTCAATTTTGAGGTTTCGTATTTGAATCTCTTGAAAAGTAATTTAATATTTGTGCATCTTGGACTTGGAGAGATTTTATATATTTTTTGAAAACATATGGATCATTTTTCCTGGAAGTAGCCACTTGAGATTTATTATTGTCATTGCTTCTTGGATGGGAGGAGAGGAAATGAGATTAGAAAAGCCTTACGACTGCTAAGTCAGTAACATCAAGATGTCCATGGCTCAGTCTGTAGATTTTCAGGAGGAAGGGAAAGGAAGTGTGAAGCTCTTCCAGCATGATGTACCTTATCAGTTACCATAAGGTCAAATAAATGTAGTTTTCCATTCACAACTGAACTGGAAAGATTAATTCTGTTGTGTTTGTAGTCATAGAGAAAAATGCATAGTTTCCTTTGCGTGTGGACATAAAAGAAATGTTGACACTTTATCTAGTCAATGTGAAACTGAATCTATCAATTCATAATATGAATGAAAAAGACAGCAGTTGGGATTCAGATCTGGGAATGAAACGGCTCTTCTGGCTTGGGACCATGGGTCTCACCTCACTAGGGGCCCTAGAAATGTATAGTTTTACATTTGTTGATGATGTCTTATGGTGAGGATACTAATTACTATACTATCGAGGACTTATCAATGATGACTTATGGTGAGGATACTAACCACTATATTATCCAGGACTTATTAATAATGGCTTACGGTGAGGATACTAACCACTATACTATCGAGGACTTATCAATGGTGGCTTACGGTGAGGATACTAACCGCTATACTATCGAGTTCTTATCAATGATGGCTTACGGTGAGGATACTAACCACTATACTATCGAGGACTTACGTCAAAATGCAGACAGCCGTAGGACGGAATTAGTATTAGATTTAATTTAATGTTCTATTCGAGTGTTTCTTTATTTATCGCAAGACAAGAATTTATGAGAAATGTGAGCTGAATGCAACAGGAAAATCTAATTTAACAATAAATTTTAAAGTTAAAATATTGAATATCGTTTGCTTCTCTTGAAAAGTGAAATATTTAACATACATGCAACAGAACTGCAGCGATTAAACGAGTCATTCCCAAAAGCACACGAGTCCCGGAGATATCACCTGAACGACTACTGCAGACTTAGTGGTACACAACTTTGAAATATTTAAGCAGCTTATTTAAATTTAAATACAGCTAACAGCTTAAGTGAATGGAAGTAGTAACAAACTGGAATAAATAAAAAAAATTGGAAAATTGTAATTTAATTTAAATTTTATGTCAAATAATGGCTGCGAATCAGAAGCGGCACTACTACTCGACAAATTCACTTGGGTCTAACATGATATGCAGAACACTTGACATCTTGTCTCATTTTATTTTACTTGAAAAATCCATACTTTTTTTCTCCTAAAATGTACAGGCCTTGTGTACCACTAGCTCCAGAGTCAACTCAGATTATTGGCAGATCGTTAAGATTCTAACTTGGAAAATGTTGTGCAAACACTCAAAGCCCACCTTAAAAATGCCCAAACTTGATTGGGTTAAGCCAGTTTGCCAATTTGCCCAGAATGCTTTTTTAGGACTTTTCTGGTAATGTTAAAATTATTTGCCTAAAGGAGCAGCAGCTGATGCCACCTTAAAGCAAATAATTTGCAACTTATTTGTAACGTCAGTCCAGATAAATCTGAAAGTTTCAGATGAGCTCCAATTCTTACAAATTTTGTCCATAGATGGAGTTAGGATAGGGCTGTGTGACATGTAGAGGTTTCATAAATAGAGGCAGTTTTGTAACTTTGCAATTTTAACAATTTTGCACTTTTGGATTTGTCACGTGATATCAGTTCCTCCAATCGTGTGCGTAATTTCCAATGGCAAAATTACAATTTTTTGCCGGTGGAAATTTTTTGCCGGTGGAAATTTTTTGCCGGTGGAAATTTTTTGTTGATGGAAATTTTTTGTTGGTGGAAATTTTTTGTCGATGGAAATTTTTTGCCGGTGGAAATTTTTTGTCGGTGGAAATTTTTTGTCGGTGGAAATTTTTTGCCGGTGGAAATTTTTTGCCGTTGGAAATTTTTTTTCATTGGAAATCAGTTTTCAGTTTTAGTTCAGTTCAGTTTCAATTTACAGGAAAACCGAGCCAAACGTAAGCTTAGACGCGTGTTCTGTGTTGTCATTCCCATCAGCATTTTGTAGCGCGCGGTTTCCAGATGGTGGACCCCATGATTTAGCTCGGCAAACGGTCTGTGAATGAATGCTCTTACACAACTGTTAAAGTGTGCAAAGAGAAGAAACATCGGTTATATTAACGTCAATTATCTTGAGTGGTTAATACCTGACTTTTTGATTGCGGTTGCTAGAAGTTAGACCTTTACGTAATATTCTATTCTAAGTAAACAAAATAATTAGCTCAAGTTTGTTTGGTAGTGCTATAAAAGAGAAAGGCTGGTTATCAGAGGTAATGGAACACATTGGAGTAATGGACAGAGCGTAAATTAATAAGCGTTTTGAGTTTTTTGCTCATTACGCCCCGAACTTAGTAATTCCCTGTGAGAGTTTTTTCAATTTTAATTTATAAGAAAATTGGTTTTTTTTTTATTTTTTTTTTTATTTTTTTATTTTTTTGTGGTTGATGGTTTCGCTTGAAGAATCATCCGCAGTAACTGCATCAATATTGTATAGGGTTCTTTGGACAGTATAAAGCTTGGTGTGTGCCTTAGAGGTTTTTCTTTATCTGACGAATGGACAAACTGGCAAATACGCTCTCCTCTTTATGGATGCTACTTCACCTGGTTGGCATACAAATACTCAAATTTGAAAAGCTAAATGCAATAAATTGAGGGATGTTCAGTGTTCACCCCCTCTCAAAACTGGGATGGGAAAAGAATTTTTTTTTTTTGCCCCTTCAATTTTAATGTATTTGTTGAAGAATTTGAGCAAGAGCCAAGTTGTGTATTGATTTTTAATTGTAGTTTGGATAAACATTTGTTTGCATTTGAAGAGAAGTGTGCGCTATTAAGCGGTGTTTTCTTAACTTGTTTGCTTTCTGTTTAAACTCATGATATGCAAGTTGTGGTTGAAGATTCGAGTGTAGGAATACATGGAAGTGCAATTGGATTTACCAGTCAGGGCCTTAGAGGTGTGAAGTGGGACACAGATTAGAACTAGTAGGGCCTCTGGAGAAAAGCCAAAAAAGAGAAGTTTTGGTCAGTTTAAGTGGGGCTTAATGTGGACCCCAAGAATTTTGAGGGTACATTGATTACAACTTGAAGGAGGCCCATTGATAACAGTTTGTTTTGCTAGGGCCCCACAACTGTTTTGATGCTCTCTGGCAGAGGTGTAGGAATGGTTTGGTATTGGGGCAGTTGAAAAAGGGCATCAAAAATGAATTTGCCAAGGGTGTCAAAAGTGAATTTACCAAGGGCGTCAAAAGTGAATTTGCCAAGGGCGTCAAAAGTGAATTTGCCAAGGGCGTCAAAAGTGAATTTGCCAAGGGCGTCAAAAGTGAATTTGCTAAGGGCGTCAAAATGAATTTGCCAAGGGCGTCAAAAGTGAATTTGCCAAGGGCTTCAAAAGTAAATTTGCCAAAGGCGTCGAAAATGAATTTGCCAAGAGCGCCAAAAATGAATTTGCCAAGGGCATCAAAAGTGGATTTGCCAAGGACGTTAAAAAGTGAATTTGCCAAGGGCATAAAAATGAATTTGCTAAGGGCGTCAAAAGGAAATTTGCCAAAGGCGTCGAAAATGAATTTGCCAAGAGCGCCAAAAATGAATTTGCCAAGGGCGTTAAAAGTGGATTTGCCAAGAGCGCCAAAAACCTAACTACAATTCTGCTTGGCCGGCAATTTTCAGGACGGACAGGCTTTGTTCTTTTGTTTTGGATGTGTTGAGGGTCAGGGATGTGTCCACATCTATTTTAATTCTAATTTAAACTTGGATCAAGCTGCCATCTTTAAAGATTGCATCAAAAATGTTTTTTGTTATATAAAGTTGGTGGGCCAATCGATTTTTTTTCTACTTTTCTTCGTGCCATTATCAAGTCACCTGTACAAATGTAATTTGTAAAACAATTTTCTCTGTATCCAAGTTAGACACCATTTTTTGAAGATGAAAGAAATGATTTCTCTAGTGATTCAGGAAGGTTAAGTTTGTTGAGAAGTAAAAATTAAAATTGGTTGATTATTTGAGTATTCAATCATAGAGCGAGTAGAGTTTGGAGCAAAAAATTGCCCAATGAAAAATTCTGTCACAAGGTGACAAGCGAGGGTAAAGGTTTTTATAAAGTTCATTGTTTATTAATTTTAAAAAAGGCTCTTGACACATTTTTAGCATTCTTTAAATATATTTACTACAGTTATGTGTTTTTGTAAGAAAATTTGGCAAATGAGAAACATTTCATGGAAAAAAATTCACTTAGTTGATTAATTTTGGCGAAAAATTGACAAATGAGGTTTGTTCTTTTCTGAAAATTTTCCTTAGGTTGATTTTCTGCTTGAAATTGACTAATGAAAATTTTTAATGGAAATTTTTCTCAGATTGATTTTCAGCTTGAAATTGACTAATAAAAAATTTTTAGTGAAAATTTTCTTTAGGTTGATTATCAGGTTGAAAATGACCAATGAAAAATGGTTTTTCTGTGGAAATTTTTCTTAAGTTGATTTTCAAATCAAAATTTACCAATGATAATCGTTTTTCAGCGAAAATTTTTCTTAGGTTGTTTTCCAGCTTGAAATTGACCAATGAAAATCGTTTTGCAGCTGAAATTTTCCTCAGGTTGATTTTTAAGTTGAAATTTACCAATGAAAATCGTTTTTTAGTGGAAATTTCCCTCAGGTTGATTTTCAAGTCGAAATTTACCAATGAAAATCGTTTTTTAGCGGAAAGTTCCCTCAGGTTGATTTTCAAGTCGAAATTTACCAATATAAATCGTTTATCAGCGGAAATTTCTCTTAGGTTGATTTTCAAATCGGAATTTACCAATAAAAATCGTTTTTTAGCAGACATTTCCCTCAGGTTGATTTTCAAATCGAAATTGACCAATGAAATCTTTTTTTTGCGAAAATTTTCCTCAGGTTGATTTTCAAATCGAAATTGACCAATAAAAATTATTTGATTTTCAGCTTCAAATAGTCCAACAAAAATCATATTTTAGTAAAAATTTCCCTACAGTTTAAATGTTTACCCCGAGCACGAAAACATTGGTGATGAATTATCGGTAATCAGCCTAACAATTGCTACGGACGATAATAAATTAATTAAATCTCGAGTCTTTATCAGAACAGCAAAAAAAAAAACATGTTGAAAAGATTTTAATCTTTATGGAGCACGACAAAGAAGAATTTCGGAATGATGACGAGAAATTAGGCGCTGCTTTAAGATAATCGATTTGCAACATGTTGGATGTTTAGTTTGTCATTTCATTCTCAGATGATAAGAAATGAATGCGATTCGATGTGGTTTTCAGTTTTCTCCTGGATAATATTGGCACTTTGGAAAACGAATTCACTTGAGCAAGATCTAAGAGCTCTGCAAATTGCCATTTCTTTTTTCTCCCTTTTCTTTCTTCTCTTTTTCTTCCCGCAATCAGACATTTTTTTAAGAAAGAGTTTTTCACTCTTATATCATTTTTTTCTTCCTTTTTCTTTTTATTAGATGCAGTAATTGAGTTGGTTATTTGATTTGATCTTGTGTGAATTCAATGGGAAGAAGAAAAAGAAAAGTGTTATTTACCTCAAAATTGTTGCTCTGCTTTTTTTTTCCTTTTTTCTTTTTGTCTATTTCAACAAAGCTTTCAGGGACTCAGATATGATGTGATGATTAAAAAAACTTCAAATTTTATATCAGAAGTTTTGGGCCCTGGGGCCCCGTAATGGGGGCTCTTGCTAGCCTTTGGTTTTAAGGTCTGAGAATGGTTTTAAAAAAATTAAGGGCCTGGGCCCCGAGATAGGGCTTGGGCCCCTAGATGAGGGACAAGAAACTTTGAATTTTATATCAGAAGTTTTGGGTCCTGGGGCCCCGTATTGGGGGCTTTTGCTAGCCTTTGGTTTTAAGGTTTGAGAATGGTTTTAAAAAAATTAAGGGCCCGGGCCTCAAGATAGGGCTTGGGCCTCTAGATGAGGGACAAGAAACTTTGAATTTTATATTAGAAATTTTGGGCCCCCGGGCCCCGAATCGTGGGATCTTTGCTAGTTTTTAAGAATAATTTTAAAAAATTTGGCGCTTTAGGCCCTAAAGTGGGACCTGAGCTGCAAAATAAGGGGCCCTTGCTAATCTTTGATTTTAGGGTCTGATAATGGTTTTAAAAAAAACCTGGGGCCCAAGCCTCAAGATGAGGGACAAGAAACTTCAAATTTTATACCAGAAATTTTGGGCTCCGGGGCCCTGAATTGTGGGACCTTGTTAGCTTTTGATCTGGGCCCCAAGTTAGGACATGGGCCCCAAGATGAGGGCTCTTCTACCTGCGGCCTCATTTGTATCTTGGAATTATTTAAATCTGATTTAAATCAATTAATATCTTGGAAAAATTTACAATGTGGGCCCTTGGTGGCTTCTTCTATTTAGGGCCCTATTTCTATATTGTAATATTTAAATCCGATTTTAATCAATTAATATGTGGAAATAATTTACACGTTTGTTGATTTTCTTGTTGTCGGTTTTCTCGGTTGAAACGCGGTTATATAGCGGTTGGGAAATGTGTAAAATGTTGGTATTTGAAAGGTTAAAAGGTGTGTAGAGCTATATCCAAGCGCCACTTGCAGACAAATCTAATCCCTGAATATGTAAACACGAGTCGAGACACCGTGGAGGCTTAAAAGTCATTGTTTTCAAGGATAATTGCAATATTTGTGCAGATTGTTTTCGTCTAATGTTGTAAAGAATGTCTTGACGTGATGTTGGGTCCACCGATTCCAGTAATGTAACGCCGAAAAAATTGTGTACTGTACGTGGATAACGTAACTAACAGCCGGTTTGCAGACGTTAAAATGTCACAAATAATTTACGACAATTTCTCGTGGTCATAAATCTTACAAGACATAAAAAAAAATTTAGAAAACTCAAATGTAAACATCAATATGGACGCCATTTTTTGTTTACTTTGGGTGCGTTAAGTATGTGTATATAATTAATAGCGTGTGGAATGCGCAGTTTGCAGGTCCAGTTTGCAGGGCCCCATAATTGACACTCAGGGGGGCCTCTGAGTTTACTTTTCTATTCTGATCCAGGAGGTTTTAAAATTAATTTTTTTGGCTTACAAGGGGCTTCAAAATGTAATTTTTTCCAGGGTTTTTTTTGGGCCCCAAAATTAACACTCAGGGGGGGCCCAAAGTTTAATTTTCTGTTCTGACCGAGAAGGTAACCATTTGCAAAAATCGCGTACGAGAATTTGAAATCCTTTGAAATCCTGAAGATTTTAGGAGGCATTCTCAGGATTTTAGGTGGATTTCTTAAAGATTTTGATTGATTTTTATGGATTTTCAGGATTTTTAAGATTTCTAGGATTTCTGGGATTTTCTGGAATTTTCTGGGATTTTCTGGGATTTTTTGGATTTCTTGGTTTTTTTGGATTTTTTGGATTTCTTGGATTTTTTGGATTTTTTGAATTTTTTGGATTTCTTGGATTTCTTGGATTTCAGAGATTTGCTTAAGATTTCAGGGATTTGTTGTGGTTTTCAAAATTTCTGCCGGATTTCTTTATAGATTTAGAAGATTTCATGGATTTTTAGGATTTCCAAAAGATTTCATGGATTTTTAGGATTTCCAGAAGATTTCATGGATTTTTAGGATTTCCAGAAGATTTCTAGGAGTTCCAGAAGATTTCCAGAGGATTTCTAGGATTTCCAGAAGGATTTCTAGGATTTCCAAAAAAATTTTTAGGATTTCCAAAGAAATTTCTAGGATTTCCAAAGAAATTTCTAGGATTTCCAAAGAAATTTCTAGGATTTCCAAAG
>JAQFXT010001133.1:0-20642 GCA_034683725.1 Strigamia crassipes | reverse complement strand
ATTTTGAGATTTAATGTGTGATTTTGAGATTTAATGTGTGATTTTGAGATTTAATGTGTGATTTTGAGATTTAATGTCTGATTTAGAGATTTAATAAGATTTAGAAATTTAAAAATTTAGAGAATAAGAGATTTATTATAGATTTATAAGGAATTTAACCAGCCATCGACGAGATTTATAGCAATAGTCGGCTCCCTCTGGTTGATATCCCAGTGCGCAAAAGCGTCTTGTTCAACTCACCACGTCCGACACGAACACGCCCGGTCCATTCTTCCGTCCCACAACGCTCAGCCCGAGCCCCTTGCCCGGCTTCTTCAACAACTCCACCTCGAACACCTCGTGCGCGTCCTCTCGCGCCCGGTTCTCCTCCCGGAACACCACTATCTTCACCTTGGACGGCGTCTGCCGCAAAGTGCCGATTGCGTGATCGTGAGTCGAATCGCGAAGATTCTCGTTGTTCACCTCCAAAATCTGATCCCCGGGCTTCAGACGGCCGTCCCTGGCCGCCGCCCCGTCCGGATAAACCTCGTGGACAATAATCGCCCCCTAAAAACAAAAAACAATAACAAAAATAATTATTTTTGGATTTTTCAAAACTCCGCACCAATAACGTGTTGGATCCGCCGACGATGCTGAGGCCGAGGCCCATGTTTTCTTTGGCGATCTCGATGGTGATTTCTTGTCCGGCAACTATGTCGCACGTCGCCGGGTCGTTGCTCGGTCGTTGCTTGAGCGTTTTCGTGGTCGGCGTAACGGGCGACACATTCGCGGTCGATGGACTGGCGCCCGTTGGACTCGCAGACACCGCAACCGCCGCTAAACTCGGTACGTCGAGCGTGGACGTCGACATGGGCGTCGTCGGCGCGCTGAACTTCGACGTCGGGCTCGGGGT
This sequence comes from Strigamia crassipes, assembly GCA_034683725.1. Classification (NCBI taxonomy): domain Eukaryota; kingdom Metazoa; phylum Arthropoda; class Chilopoda; order Geophilomorpha; family Linotaeniidae; genus Strigamia; species Strigamia crassipes. The sequence continues at coordinate 19,750 of JAQFXT010001133.1, read as the reverse complement.
CAGCGCCTGGACGGTGGTGGGCGAGGGGGTCTTGAGGAGGCGCTGCATGTGCGGGAGAAACGATTTGGTCGAGAAACTTGTCGGTTTCGTTGGTTTCGTTGGAATCGCTGGAAAAATTGCAAATTAATTTTGTAAGAATTTTTTTCAAAATGGCGACTTACGTGCTGTAGTAATGGCGGATTCAAGGAAATAGAGAAAGAGATTGTACGAGTTTGTTTTATTTTTATTTTTATTTTTTTTTTTGGTAATACGTACCAGGTTTCTCGTCTTTTACGATTGGTTCTTGGAGTTTGTTTGGGTTGGAGAATGCCAAGCGAATGGCGCCTTCAGCTTTTTTGAGGAGGCTCGCCGCCTGTTGAGGTAGACATTTTTGTTTTTGTTATTTTGGTTGTTTTGGGAGAGTTTGGGGTGTGAGAGAAGAAATGTTCGACAAAAAGAATTAAATCTCTGTAAATCAACAACCGTGACGGCGGATTACCTTGTCGACTTTATTTTGTCGATTTGTCAATTTTGCAATTCGGTACGTTTTGTCGACATAAAAAAAATCTATAAAAAAAAACCCGAATAAAAAAATTGTGGAATTGTTTACATTTTTTGCAGACAATCCACAACAAAATTAGATACAATTTGTATTAATTTTAACATATTTTGGTAAAATTTGATCAAATTTGATTGATATTGATTAAAATTTGATTAAATTTGGTTGATATTTATCAAAATTCGATCAAATCTGGTTGAAATTTGTCAAAATTCGATCAAATTTGGTTAAAATTTGTTAAAATTTAATCAAATTTCAACCAAATTCGATCAAATTTGGTTAAAATTTGTTAAAATTTAATCAAATTTCAACCAAATTTGATCGAATTTTGACAAATTTCAGCCAGATTTAATCGAATTTTCATAAATATCAACAAAATTTGAATAAATTTTGGCAAATTTCAACCAAATTTGATCAAATTTTGATAAATATCAACAAAATTTGATTAAATTTTGGCAAATTTCAACCAAATTTGATCAAATTTTGACAAATTTCAACCAAATTTAATCGAATTTTGACAAATTTCAACCAAATTTAATCGAATTTTGATAAATATCAACCAAATTTAATCAAATTTTAATCAATATCAACAAAATTTGATCAAATTTTAATCAATATCAACCAAATTTGATTAAATTTTGGCTAATATCAACCAAATTTAATCAAATTTTGACTAATTTCAACCAAATTATTTCATACGTTACTCAGACATGCAACAGAACGTTACATGGCCGTAACAGTACACAGGCAAAACGTTACGCAAAATGTCGCTAAAACGTCCCCTTTTGTTAATACGGTCTTTGATCGACAAACCCTCGTGTCAACAAATATGAATGACAAGCCCTCCTATTACTAAACATTAAATAAAATCGACAGAAAAAACAGTCGACAAGGTGTTTATTCATTTGCTGGCCTTAGCCAAAGTTAAAACCTCAAACTCAACTGTTTCATAATTAGCTCCAAGTAGTTCTTCATCATTGACTGACAAAATCATGTCTCCAACGATTAAACCAGCCTAAACAAAACACAAAAACTTAATTTATTATTATTCAAATTGATATAAAACAATTCATTCCACTGCACACCTGTTCCGCCGCACTTCCTTCTTGAATATTAGAAATAAAAATCCCTTGGCCGGCTTCATTGTGTTTTCCTTCCATTATCATCACACCAAACCCAGTTGGACCCTTGTGGTAGATAAGAAATAAATTCAATAATATGTTTGGGTTAATTTAATTGATTTCTACCTTTTTCAACATCGCAGTTCGAACTTCTTTGAATCGTGCCAACGGATTCTCCGTTGCGGCTTGTGGCTGGGAAATGAAAAACAAAATGAATCGTTTAGAGTTAGTTGATGGATTTTGTAATTAGGTGACCTCAATTTCAGGTCTTGGTTATTTATTTTATTTCTGGGTTTGATTCGTGGTTCGCAGCTCCACCTGACGACAAGAAACTGCAAAGGGCTGCATGGTACTTATTACCGTAAAGTTCTGAATTGTGGCCTGGGCTGAGTAACAGCCTGTACCCCTGTGGTCATCGGCAGTTTATGCAATATGCGTCTGGTGTTGTATTTGAATATAAAATTATCCTGGTGTTTTATTCGAATTAAACAACATGGTGTTATATTTCGACCAAATCAATAAACTTTACTTTTTTTTGGAAAACATGGCCTTGACGTGTAGCGAGATAGGCAATTCAACTTTTTGTTGTAGCGACATGCAGGTTTCTGGGTCAAAACTTGCACTACAACATTGCAACTTCACATTAGCGTACGAAGAATGCTCAAATCCGAATTAAATACCCAGGCTCGTTCCTAGGGTGTTGTGCGCCCGTGTGATTTTTGTCCTGTTGGCACCCCCCCCCCCTTGGAGGCAGCACTTTACGTAGATTTTCTGCAAAATTTTTGAAAAATTTTTGAAAATTTTTTTAAAAATTTGGAAAATTTTGCAAAAATGTAGAAAGTTTTGCAAAAATTAGCAAAATTTTGCCAATTTTTACAAAATTTTGCAGGTTTTTTTGCCAAAATTTGTAGAGAAGGCGGCAAATCCCCGGGCGGCAAAAGGTCTAGCTACGCCACTGCGGCGCCCCCTGACCAGTGGCGCCCGTGTGTTTATCACACGGTGTCCCTATGGTAGGGACGGGCCTGTAAATACCATTATGATATTATATTCAAATACCATAGTCGCTACCATACAATTTTTTTTTAATTTGTGAGTTTTTTTTTTTGGCATTTTGTGTTCTTTTTTCAGTTTTAATTTTAATTTTGTGATTATTTTGTTAATTGCCCTAGTCAAAATGGAATCGTATCGTTTATTCGACGGTCATTTATTCGACTGTTCATTTATTCGCCAGTAAATCTAACCAAACCTCACCTAACCTAGCCTAACCTGAACTACCCTAATCTATCCTAACCTAAACTAACCTAACCTAATCTAACCTAGACGAAACCCAATGACCAAAATACAATTCATTCCTGGCGAATAAATGAACCATCGAATAAATGAACGAACACCGTCCAAATAGACGTAGGCACCTGGAACAACTCAAAATAATTCAAAAACCCGGGCGGCGTATTGGCAGAACCTACCCAATTTCGGCAGCCGGAGTAACTAATCCATCAACAGTTCAAAAACACTGTTGTCCGGTATTAAAAAAACGGTTAAGGTTAGATTCGCAGCAGATCAAAAAAGACCCAAAAATAAACCTAACCTAAATCTAAACCTAAACCTAACCGAGCAAAAAGCAACAACCTTATGGTGATTTTAACCTGTTGGTGGATTAGTTACTCCGTCTGCCGAAATTGGGTAGGTTCTGCCAATATGCACCCGGGCGTTTATTCGAAGCTTTACGATATTTCATTATATTCCCAAAATTTTCCAAATAATTTCGATATTTTCATCTAAAATCTTATTCCATTTCAAAAATTCCACCAAAAATTCAATACAAAAACAGAAACATCTCCCAAATCACCGGATAACAAACAAACAAACAAACAAACAAACAGCGAAACCACGACACTCACACTCACCTCATCACCCACGTTGACCGGGAAATGAGTCACAGGTTTCACAGCCAAATCTGCCAATGCATTTGGTCGCCTGCGAAAAGAATTATAATATTTTTGCATTCGCCTCATGTTGCACTCAACCAATCTCTCATGAAATGACTATTAGCTTTTCTGCTGGCACTTGTAGGAAGGCGAAACACCTGTTACAGTTTCAGATAATCAAATCACTTATTACATGTTTTGCGTGGCGCTCGAAGGTCACTTCAATATTTCCTAGTGACATGTTGGCGGAACCAAACATTTCTGGTTTTTGTACTCAGGGCTGTGCCTATCAGTCAACAACTTGTTTTATGTTGTTTTTGGGTTTAATGCGAGGATAATATTATTTTGATGAGTAATAATTTAATTTTTTTTTTTTTATGGTTTGAATTAATTAATTGCCAGCTGGTTGTTGGTTGTTGTTTTTGCATATCATATTAATTATTTATTCATGTTTTTCATTGTTTTTATGTGTTTTTGTGTTCTAGTGGGTAGAAATGATTGCGATTAAATTTTTCAGGTATAAATTTATGTTTTTTTTTTGGTTCATTCCGGCTAAATTAATGCAATTTTTATTTTTGTTAAGTAAAAAGGATGTTATATTGTTATTTTGCTATTTAAAATTTGTCATTTCACAAGATTTTACATGTATATTTAATTGTTTAATCCAAATTTCATCTAAATTTCATTAACTATCCAGGTGTTTTATTCAAAATCATCAATTTTCCAGATTTTTCACCTAAAATTAATTAATTTTCCAGATTTTTTTCACCTAAAATTAATTCATTTTCCAGATTTTTTCACCTAAAATTAATTAATTTTCCTGATTTTTTTTCATCTAAAATTCATTGATTTTCAAGATTCTTCAGCTAAAATTCTAAAATTTTCCAAATTTTTTTATCTAAAATTCTCCAAATTTTTTCATCTAAAATTCATTAATTTTCCATATTTTTCATTTAAAATTCATTAATTTTCCGGATTTTTTCACCTAAAATTAATTCATTTTCTAGATTTTTTTCACGTAAAATTAATTTATTTTTCAGATTTTTTCACCTAAAATTAATTCATTTCCCAGATTTTTCATCTAAAACTCATTGATTTTCCAGACTCTCCATCTAAAATTCATGATTTCTCCATATTTTCTATCTGCATTTCATCAGTTTCCCACATTTTCTACCTAAAATTGATCCTTTTCCCCAATTTCCATCTAAAAATTCATCCTTTTCTTACTTTTTCCACCTAAAATTTAATAATCTTCCACACAATTCATCTAAAATCCATCATTTCCCAATCATTTCCACATATTTCATCTAAAACTCATCATTTCCCACCAACTAAAACCAAAAAACAACATCATTACACCAATCCAGACCAAAAAAACTAACTAACCATTACACCCAACTTGACCTACCAATTACCTGAGTAAAACAAATTTAATGCTGTTACTAGTCAAACCTTTGATGATGGCAGAAGCATTTAAATGACACCGACCGAACACCACTTGTTCATTCACCTAAAACACACACAAAAACAACATAAACCAAAAACAAAATTAACTTTCACTATTCCAAACCTCCACAATTTCGTCACCAACTAAAATCCTCCCGTCTTTGAACGCATTTCCGGTCGGATTCAATCCAGCAATAAAAGTCGACATTTTAGTCCGATCCTTGTGCCCGGCCAGCGACAAACCCAATCCATTAGGTCCTTTTTGCAGCTCCACAATGACCACTGTTCCCTCGAGATCACCGTACTTTTTATTAGTTTGACCTAATATAAATTAAACAATTTAAAAAAAATTAATAAAAATTTTAAATTTTGTATTTTGGGGCCCCGGGCCGAGGAAATAATCAAATATTGTTTTAAAAAATTGATTTAAATCGACTCATGGGCCCCTAAATCAAATGATTGATGATCCTGTTGTGTTGCTGTGTATTATTGCTACTGTTACTGTGTTGTTTGTATTATAGCTTTGTTGTTTTTTGTGTACAAGGAAAAAAATGGAGTAAACCTTTTCCTTCTTGTTCTAACTTCAACTCTCATTTTAACTCTGGTATCAACCAGCAGTCTTTATGGAACCACGGATCCTTTGAGATTTCCGTAGATCTTAAAGATGGCTGCTACCATAAGATTACCGTATTTGTTAATGATTTTACCGAATTCAAATTAAGCTTAATTTTGGGCCCCGGGCCCCGAAAAAAATTCCGATTAGAGCCCTAAATGCACTTTCCATGCCCCAAATCTTATTAAATCAAGAAAATTTCAATATTTCAGGAAAAAAATTCAATTATCGCCATTTTTCACTTAAAAATAAAATTTTCACAAAAATGTAAAAATTAGGAAATTTAAAAAAAAAATTAAAAAACTAAATTTCCGGTTGGATTTACGAGACTTTTTACCTGATCCACAGTGTGAATCTCCGTCCTGTAAATCCATGGAAGAAGAATATCATTTGTGTTCAGTAAATTGCGGCTTTTTCGGTGCGCGAAGCGACCGAGTCGAGCGCCATTTTGCCCCGCCCGATCACCGAGCGCCGCGCGACTCGACGGCTGACGATGCGCACATGCCGCACTCGTTGGGTTCGCTCCCGCGCTCGCTGCCGCTCTCCGTGCAACCTCCGATTTCACGTCACTTTCCACTACACCACCAACATGGCGCGCGGCTCGCGCTCAGGGCATTCGATCGTGCAATTTCACTCCCAACTGATTTCATTTCCGATTTTGCGTCGCGTGCTCGCTATTTTGCTTCTGGTAAATTGTAAATGTTCTTTCTAGTATGTTGCGCGGAAATTGCGCTTGAATTTAACGTGCAGAGAGGACGTGAAAGTGCACGCGTAACACTTCGATCAGCGCCCTGTGTTTGGACTGATCCAAGCACAGCCGTTACTCCCCGCGATTCGTCTTTCTCCCGCACGATGGCGCCATCATCTTTTTCAGTTGGTCAAATTACCGATAAAATACAACAAAAAAAAAACCAACCAAAAGAAAACAAAATAAAATGTTCGTACGTACTTTTGTCTATTATAAGTTTAGAAAAGACTTTGGGGCCCCCTAAGCTTAGAGCAGGGCCCCTAAGTGCTATGATGCACCAGTGGTAGATTTACGCTTATTGGGGCCCTGAGATTAAAGGGCCACTTAACCAATGGCGTACCAGCAGTGCCCGCAACCCTCGTGGGGGCCCACGGTAAAATTGGGAGTCCACGACCAAAACCAAGGCCACAAAATCTTACTTATCTTACGTTTAAAAAAAAGGAGAGAAATTGAGGGGGGCCCATATTTTGTGATTGTGAAGGGCCAAAACCAAGGCCCCAAAATTTTAGGTATAAAGCTAGGGGGCCCGTATTCTGTGGTTGGTGAGTCAATACGCCACTGCCCACAACATGCTTGGCGGGCTCCTCAACACGCTTAGCGGGCCCCTCAACACATTTATCGGGTTTCTCAACATACTTATGGTACGGATTATGGTACTCGGCGTGACCAGAGGTCAGGAACACTAGGAAGGAGTGGAAGAACTCTTTGCATAGGAGACCACACTGAGGTGCACTGGCCCCTAGACACTACCATTACAATAAAAATATATCTTCATTTAAATAGTGCGTCTTTGTGTTGTCTTTTCATTATCAAAGTGTGTGTTGCATCCAGCATCACGTGGCCGTCCCCTTGATCATGTGGTGACTGTAGCCGAACACTTACAACTGGCACGGTGCACACTCCCACCATCTTTAACGGGGTACCGTCGTACGTGGACATTCGAGTCCGAAGTGGTTGCAAAGGGAAATTCGAAAATAAATTAGCATATGTGTTGTAATTTACAATGGAAGCACCGGCTCCCGTATCAATTTTCTTATGATTGGTCTTGCCACATAATTGGCAAGTTGGAAATGTGTCCGCTTGTGAAGACTGCCTCGACGTGTTGTTGCGATGCGTGTTGTCTCTCAGTTTACGCGCTGCCCGGTCGCTGCCCTCTGCCTTATGTTCTTGCGATTTTTAGCTTTTTGTAGAAATCGCGTTGACTGATTTGGTGTCCGGGTGCAACGCCTCCTCTTTCGTCATCGTTCGTTCCAATGATGTAGCTGCTTGATACACCTTTTCGAATTCCATCTCTTTGGAATTTATGATCGTAACCTAAATTAAATCGTTTCTCAACCTCGAAACAAAACGATCGCAAAGTTAGGCAACAGTGAAACACCAAATTCGCAAGTTTTGGCCAGTGCTTGCAAAGCACGTGAAAACTCGGCAATTGATTCGGTTGTCTTATGCTTGCGGTTCCAAAAACGACATCGCTCTCCCAGGATCAACGGTTTAGGATTTGCATGTTTTGCCATCAGCTCTGTAAATTCTGCGAAGTGCTTTGCTTTTGGCTTGTCCGATGCACATAAATCGGACATCAACTTATAATTTTCCGTGCCCACGTTTGCGATCAAAAACGCGACCTGTTTTCTGTCATCTACAATTTCTTCAATGTCAAAAACCTGATAACGGTTTGAACACGCACAACATTTGCCCTAGTGGCGGATGGCAAGTGATTGTGTTCTAAGGGTTCTCTAACCACGGCCGGTTGCATGTCGTTGTTTGTGGGTATTACTCTGCCTCTGCATTTCCCATTTTTTGACCTTCCACATCTCGCATTTCCAGTAAATTCTCTCTATTTTCCTCTTTTTCAAAGTATGATCATAACCGTCCAAGCATAGTTTCGGAGCCCCTCGTTTGGTTTCGGTTATGCGAATTTGTTGGATATCGTTGGATTGGGATGGAGGTGAAGTAAATAGTATGACACGCTAGCGTTAGCGTTAAAACGGAAGTGGTTCCATAAACAATTTTATTACGTTTAGGATATAGGGCGCTAGGTGGCGCTCATACAGTAGTGACACCATAGACACTCAATACTCCCACTCTTTGATGACACAATGTAAAAGACATATAGCCCTTCCCAAAAACAGTTGAGGTATGGTATACAAAGAACAAAATTATTTCAAGTTCAACAATCCCATTTTTTTCGCACACCAGTTGTGTTTTTCTTTTGCCAGTCTTTTTGTAATGGCGACTGCAATCATTTCCTTCGTTCCAATGAACTTCACAGTGATGTGGCCATTCTTTATAATTTCCCGAACAAAATGATGCTTAATGTCTATATGTTTTGTTCTCGAATGATAGACCGTATTCTTTGACAAATTTAGTGCGCTCTGGTTATCCGAATAAACAACAATTGGATCCTTATATTCGTAAGCTTCAATTCCGGAATGGCTCGTCGCAGCCATATTGCCTCTTTTGATGCCATCGATAATGACATGTACTCCGTTTCTGTGGTGTTGTCTAGGGGCCAGTGTACCTAAGTGTGGTCTCCTATTGCAAGGAATTCCTCAACTCGTTCCCAGTATTCCTGACCGCTGGTCATGCCGTCGTGGACCGCGCGGCCAGTGAGTTCCTGGTTGAATTTCTACCGCGCTATACGTTAGCAACACATGGCACAAACAGAGCGGACGCTCAGGTTCATGCGGCCCGCATGGTCAGAAGTTGCCGTGCATTGTTTGGGTTGCCCAAAGGCATGGGAGACAGACCATAGGTCCGTTGCAGGCCTCTGTAAAAAAGTTCGGAATTAGCCCAGAGCGCCTGTTTCCGGGCCTTACTTCAGCATGTGCAGAATATCGTGCATTACACACTGGAATGTCTGCACAGTTCCAATAAATCGTGTTTGTTTTCAGTAGTGTCATTTGCAGCAGAGTAAAAGGGCAAACAAATGCACCACCAGTGTTTTCTCGCGTCTTCCCCGTAGCGGTTGCCATCGTCGCAGCAGAAAACAGCCGTCCATCAGACTGCATCATTCACCTGGCACTTAGGACTTTTTAAGGCTCACCTCCTGGCATGTGTCGCAAAAATTCCCAAATTAAAAATTCTAAAAAAAGTAAAAAAAAAATTGTAAAAGACATCGGAAATAAAAACTATATTCAAAATACTTTATTCAACAGGTTGAATTTAAAAGGGATGAGTAGCGATACTACCCCGAGACAAGTTATGTCTAGACAGGTAGCGAAACATCAATTTCTTTGGATTGAGGATTTCACTGGTTGTTAATTGTGCTATGAATTAATATTTTGTAATTCATGATCAAAGGCTGTTTACGTTGCCTTAAAATATATTTCCAGATTTTAGGTATTTTTAAAAAATATTTTCATTAAATCTGTCATCACAATGCGTCGAGAATTCTGGTGTCAGAACATTGTACTATCCTACAGGCCAAACCGTCATAAGTTGTAATTACTTAAATAATTTTGGAAATAGGTCCGATTGCCTACAAAAATACATTGGAATTTGTTTCTCTAAAGTTTTATGTTTAATTTAGCACCAATTTTAGAACATCGTCGAAAGCACTAAATTGAAAAGATTAATTAGGTCGGAGATTGCTTCTATCCTTATCCACAAAAATCGTGATTTCCCGAATGAGAACCCCGTATACAAAACCGTTATTCAAGGCCGTTCGCGTCGGGTCGGCAGCAGTACGTTGGATTTGGTTGATTCCGAAATGGTTTTACTCTCACTTCAATTACAATTCGAGTATTTGTATTACTAATGACTTTGTGAACGACTACATTTTGATTTAAAACGACGAACAAGTGAAATTTAATGGTTTTCTTAAATTGTATGCTAAAAGTGGAATTTCTGCAATGGCGGAGCATTCGATTTACGTAATTTCTTTGAAATTTATTATTTTACTCAATCTCAAGCAAGCTTATGTTATTTGTTGATTTGGGGGTGTAACATCCAACTCTCTACCTCTTCGTGGGTCACCCCTGGCTAAACTGGTGACGCGACACGTCTCAGTGGAACCAAAAGAGAGCTCTGGTCTATCCAATTTCTCACAATTCTTCTGGATCCAATTTCAATATGTCTTTATGTTATTTGATGTTTTTTATGTGGGTACAATTCACAGCTTGATTTAAGAGTTAGAAATGTGGCATTTTAATATTACTTGCAGTTCTGTAAGACTACATTTCCTTCATGAATGTAGCATTAACAAAACTTTGTATTGTAAGACCATGTTCCTGCATGAATGTGGCATTTACATTAGTTTGTGTTCTAACACCACATTCCATAAAAACCAATTGGGGATCTTCTAGATGAATAATATGGTAGACCAAATCATTGTACCTTAATTTACGGTGTATAAGTTGTGGCTTACACAAGGAACAAAGTCACTATTTCAAAAAAATTTAGATAAATTTAATTGATTATAGGTAAAATTTATTTATTTATTATAATGTGGTTGACTCCAAGTCAGGAGAAAAGTGATCAAATGCTGTCAAAGTATTCTTGGTCATCAAGAATAAATTTCTGAATTTGTTTGTGGAGATGTTTGCAGTGGAAGCGACATCTGACCATCGGGTAAGAGAACATTGTGGTTTTTATCTCAGTAGGGAGGGCGTTCCATAGTGTGGTAAAACGGTATGGGTAGTTAGTGGAATGGTTCGACACGTCAAACTTGCGGTGTCTGGAAGCTCTTGTATCGAGGTCAGGGCAGAAATACTTTGCATTGAAGTGGATTGGATGTTTGCGGTTCCATGTAGCGTCGCACAGGGCCGAGAGATTGTGTACGCGGAGGAGGTTTTCCAGTGTAAGTATCCTGCGATTGATCAGGTGGGGGGTTATTTGGTCTTTCATCGGGATTCTGAACGCCGTTCTAATGACACGGTGGTAAGCCGTTTTTGGGTGGGTCGTGTACTTTTTAGAAGTCGAATTCCGTAAGGGGAAGGCATAGGCAATTTTGTGGTGCACTTTGGCGTTTATGTATTTGGTAAGCTAGGTGAAAGCCATGTGGCAGACAGTGCAGCGACTCGGGTCGTCTCTTCAAACGGTACGCGTTAAAAGCTAAAGTTACTTCGAAAACTCGGCGCTCTTGAAGAGAATCGTCGTTGGAATGCCTCCACGGGTCTTAAATCCGATTTGATTTTAGATGAAAAGTCAGGTTAGGCCTGAAAATGAGTGTCTTGGGGATTTTCAGTAAGAAGGCGTAAAAATAACTATTATTATTAACATTATTATTAATATTATCTTTATTAATAGTATTTCGAATTACTTTAACCCCAAAACCCCTAATGCGCCTACATAAGTTTCACTTCAAAAAAAAAAAAAAAAGGTTGGGTTGGATTATGTTAAAGTCGTCTAAAACACTCTGCTAATTTTCGAATCAAAAAGTTCTAATGGTTTCTAATTATTCTAGGATTCCAACGATTCGTCTAATCATCAGTTTTCTCCAAATTCTCGGTTCAAACGAGTGCAAACTTTGCACAAAAACACAACTCGACTAGACTTAACCTTAAGATTAACTTCCGAGTTATTCATTCGTTACTTTCGCTGTCCCTTTCGCTGTCCGCGTCATGCGCGTCATTACGGAGGGTGGGGTAAATACATGGGAATTTGACCCACTTTCACAAATCATTAATACGAGGGCTAACAATCGATTCAACAATAATTTTGATCACTTATCTTCTAACATTAATAAAATGAGAGCTTTTCCCAACATTTACTCAACTTTTCACATTATTCAATAAATTCGAACATTTCTACAAGTTTACTCTCAATTCAATATAAAATACATATAACTCTATTCAATTACACATTTTTCAAAAGAATTCACAACACTTTTTCAATTCACAGTCAACACCTTCAGCTTCCCTTTAATATAAAAGTTTTAGTTTTCACAGATTAACAGGTCTACGCGTATGTCCTGGCCATGACCCGGTGGAGAAAGGCTATTCCCCACGCATCTCTCAATTTTTCACTTAAAAAATCGAATTTTTCTGACGTTTTATTTGGTTTTTTTCCCCACTTTTTATACAAAAAGCAAATAACACGTTACAAAAATTCGATTTTTTAAGTGATGTGAAAATTTGCTTGAAAATCTTATTTTTTGCATTAAAAAGCTAACAAAATGCAAATTTCTGCATTAAAAAGTGGAAGAAAAAATGAAAAGTAAACTCTAAAAATCTGATTTTCAATTCAAAAATAAAAAAAAATCATCACAAATTCAATTATTTGCACCAAAAAGTGACTCAAATCTGCTAAAAATAAAGAGAAAGTAAACTTCTGTCATCTTACTACTTAATTTAAATTCATTTTTATATTTATTTTAAAGAAATTATAACATTTCATACCATTTATTGGATTCAAATGTTTAAATCTTCACAAATCAATCACAGTATTCACCTCCAAATTCGTAACAGTCAGGTTTTATTAACATTTGTCCAACAACTGAATGGTGAGTGCGTCTGTTTATACCCAATAGCCTCGTTTTGAATTTGGTGTGACGTCACGCCTACGTAATTGGAAACTCTGCCATTGATTAATAACTTACTCTAGTTAGTTCTTTTGGATCATCATTTTCTGATTCCGATTCTGATTTCCTGGCCAGAACTACTTTTTTTCTTGCTATTTCCTTCTTTTTGATTAGCTTTACTGTATTCTGTAAAATGATTCAAATTGAGAAATAATTTAAAATTACATAAACATCAAACAAGCAATGGTTGTGATGGTTTCAACCGTCGTTAATATAAAAATTCAACCAGATGGTGCAATCAGATGTAAAATGCTCGTTGAATGTAGAACACAACAGAATCGGACAGTAAAGAAATAAACTATTACATATCCAAAATATTGAAAGCAGTTGTGTGTCTGCTCGCATATTAAGATTCCCTCAATCACGTACGTGGGCTGCAGTGCACTGGCCCTTAGACAACGGACATCAATAAAGCGTAATACTTCATTTAAATAGTGCGTCTTGTGTGCTTTCTTTCATTTATCGTATGTGTTGTGACCAACGACACGTAGCCGTCCCCTTGACCACGTGGTGACTGTAGCCAAACACTCACACATTTTTTACTTTCTAAAAGTAAGCGTAAAATATAAACACTTTCATTTCTTTATTTGTTTATTTTTTTGTTTCAGGTTTCGCTTCAAAAGAAAAAAAATCGCCATTTTAAAAATTTATTTGCTATGACTGGCTGACATAATATTTTATTTCATGTTTTGCAAGTTTTTTATTACGCCGTGTTACCAGTGGCGATGACTGTATTTAAGTTAAACATTTATTTATTTATTTTAATTAAAAAATTTAATTCTTTAATAGATATTTGGTGTATCAAAAGCCATTCGTGGTGTGTGGCTGTTTCCCAAAGACAAAGTTTAGAAAGCATTTCTGGCTGCTTTACACCTTATCAAAATGCCGTTAATAATATTTGGTTTTGCCGGATATAAAATTTGGAAAGCGTACAAAGAAGGACGGATATTAAGGTCATTATTTGAGCCAACAAGCACGTGGTTGCCTCAACTAGTTTGGAAAGGCGAGCCGTACAAAAGTGGGTACAAGCGCGGTACATGGAAATATTATTTTGATATAATGCTGGAAAAAATTGGAGTAATAAAATAAACTTTAAATAAATTGGGTGCAAACAAATACGCAAGACCAAAATTTGAATATCAACTGAATATATACGGGATTTTTAAATTCTGTTAAAATCATGAAGATTTTAGGATTTTTTAAAAAGGTTTTGATCAATTTTAAGGTTTTCTAGGATTCGAGAATTTCACGGATTTCAGAGATTTCGAAAATTTCGAAGATTTCGCAGATTTGCTAAATATTTCAGGAATTTGCCGAGAATTTAAAGATTTCGGGGTTTCGGGCGGACTTTTTTAAAAGATTTTAATCAATTTTATGGATTTCCAGGATTTCTAAGATTTCACGGATCCTAGAGATTTGTAAGATTTCGAAGATTTTAGGAATTTCAGGCGGATGTTTAAAAATGATTTTGCTTGATTTTGCTACAATTTCCAAGACAATTTCTAAAACTTCTGGGATTTCATTGATTTTAGAATCCAAAATCTTTGCCCGTACGAGATTTCCAGCATGGCTACTCTCTCGCCCTTAACCCCGCAACCACAGAATATGGGCCCCTCTTAAATTAAAAAATTTTGAGCCTTGGATTCGGATATGGGACCCACATTAATGGGCCCCACATTTATGGGCCTCTCATTTTTTCTCCCTTTATCAAACTATTTTGGGGCCTTGGTCTCGGCTGCGGGCCCCCTCGCCTACTATTACTATTACAACCGTATGTGTTTAAGCTAAGCATGTTGAGGGCCCCCCTATTCTCAGGGTCCGCAACAAGTCAAATTTTAAGTTTACACAAGTTTTAATTGCAAAATTTAAAGAATGTACAGTTCCAAATTGTCTTCAACTTAAACCCCTTTTTAAGTAATTAAACTTATTACAAATCAATGTGTCACGATACTTGACTAGACAATAACAAATATTCCTGTTTGTAAAATACACACAAATTATTTATATTAAAATAATTAAAACTGAAAACTAATTGAGCATTTTATGTTTATCGTAAATATTCCTCCGCTGTTCTTGAACCTGGCGTTTCCATTTGTATTGTTGATGTCCAACACGATTCAACACGTTGCTGCTAGACCGACGTTGTGAGGTTGATGCAACTGGTGGCAGCTCCTCCTATTAAATAAAATTAAAATTAAAATTTTTGCTTTAAAAAACAAAATAATAATTCCAAAAGAAAAACCTCTTCGTTGGTGTGTTCCTGGTACGTGGCTCCACGTTTATTCAGTAATGGATCCAAACACATCAAAAAGAGCATGTAAACCACAAGAAGGGAGACAATCCAAATTATAATAATTACTACAACCTGGAATAAATAAAAATGTCATTTTTTAATGATTATGTGTAATAAGGGGTTTCACGCAACGGATTATCATCCATTTTTTTAGATTAAATTATTTTCAAATAATAAAATACAACTGACGTAATTGCACTTAGCTGTTATATAAACTACGGGATAAATAATATTCAAATACAGTTGAATCTCGTTATAACGAACCGCGATATAACGAATTTTTGTTATAACGAATTTTTTTAGATGACTCTGTTGGTTTCCCATAGAACACCATGTTAAAAAATTTCTATATAGCGAATTTTGATATTACGGATTATTCGTTATAAAGAACAAGTTTTTAAGAACTCTCTAATACCCACAAGCCCTTTTTATAACGAATTTTGATTCACTCGTTTACATGCTGTGCCAGGAAATTTCATTTTTAAAATCGATGAAAATGTACATTTTATTTTAAAAATTTACTGTAAAAAGGTAAATTCAAACAAAAATCACCAAGTGTATAAATAAATAATGTTTTTTATGATAAATAGTACAAAAAAATTTTTATACTGTAATTTTTTATAACAAACTTTCGTTATAACAAACAGATTTTTAGGTCCCTTGCGATTCGTTATAACGAGGTTCGACTGTATTTCAGAAATCGCGGCCCAATTTAATGTTCAGCATTTATTGGATTATAAGACAAATAAAAATTAATCCGTTGCGTTAAAACTTTATTTTTTTTTTTTAGCTATTTTTTGGTACTTTAATGGTCATTGTGCTCCTGCTCTCGTGTTTACACTCACAACGAGGGCAAAATTCCTTTTCTTTTCCATTCAAAGTGCCCGAGATTTGCGGCAATACAACATTTTCACAATTGCTGCGATAGAAAAAAAATTGTTATTAATATTTTGTATTTAAATCGGCGATTAATACGAACCAGTTTGTGGCTTCAACGTTCGCTATGTAGAGTTTTCTCTTTGCGTCGGTTGTTGTTCCGTTGACAATAGACACGTCCGGGCAAACGCATTTGCATCGCATGTTATCATATTGAGCCTAAAAATTGCACACAGTTTATAAAATCGATATTAACGTAATTTAATAGTACCTTAGCTGTTATCGCAAAACATAGAATGAATAGAGAAAATGCGATGAATGTCCGACACGACGCCATTACTGAATCATGTGAAAAATCAGATTCATGATTCATCTTTTTTTTTTAAATTTTAATCGAATATAAATTCGCTAAAATCTACAACTTACAGCGGAAAAAAAATTGCATTTTAAAATGTAAATCTATACTATATTTACTTAACATTGTAATTAATATATAAAGTTTATTTCGTGGTGTCGTCGCCTGTTGGCAAATTGAACAACTCGTGTTTAAATAGCCGTACACCAATCCACTAAAATTTGTTTTATTTGCAATTTGACGTTTTTTAAAACGCAGAAAATTAAATGATTGAGGATTAAGATGCTAAATAAATCATATGTATATTTCAAAACAAACATAAAAATAATTTTTATGTAGATAACGTTTATCAACAACAGCGCAGCGTCGTCTTCTGAGCGAATTTAGCACTAGCCATACATGTTGAGATGGTGGGTTCGCGTGTTTCATGTTCTGTCCCACTGTGTTTTAATTACGGTCATAAGAGGCCCGTAGGAATAACTTGGCATTCATTTCCAAAAAATAAAGCTTTGAGAAAAGAATGGATTATACAAATCAGACGTGATGTAGGACCCAAATTTAAATTAGGAAACTCAAGCAAAGTGTGTTCAGGTCACTTTAAAAAAAAATTATTTCCGTCCTCTTTTGCATTTTTCAAGAGTATACTTGAAGCCGAATGCAATCCCTTCAATATTTCCATGGACAAAAAATATTTTCAATTTTTAAAATTAATTTAGAATTTTTTTATTTTAGACTGCTGAAGCTGCTGCTCGTGGAAGAAAAAGTAAAAAAAGTCTTAAACAGCACTAAAACGCCGGCAAATGAGACAAATGTGAAAACAATAGCTCAAATTTGTTTGTTTTTTAACATTAATTAATTATTTGTTGCTCTTCAGGTAACAAACGATGAAGCAAATGGTTTATCTGAAATTGAATTAATGCAAGAACTGAGAGATGAAATGCAAAATAAAAACTCTGAGATACAAAAACAGCTGAAAGAACAAGTTGGACAACCACCGCAAATGTCCAAAACCATAGAAAATACCCAACAACAACTTGCAAACTTGCTAAAGCGAAAAGTTTCGCACGAAACGCGGTATCTCGACACAAATTCAACTTTGCAAAACATCAAACAAGAACCATTCGAAGATCCCTTCAATGTTACGCCAACAAACGATCCGGAAAGCATTTTACCAGATCGAGAAGAAACATCTCGTCACAGCTATTCAATTGAAACTGTTCTGCCTTACCAATTAGTAATACCCAAACTAGAAGTCGACAACTTAACACCAACACCGGCTGATGACCATTTAACGTGGAGACGTGAAAACGAAAAAGGCCAAAATTCAACCCGGCTTTCGAAAGGCGCGAAAACACAAACAAAAGCAACGCAGCGTTCCATTATCCCTAGTTTAGTCGGGAAGAAAGACGACTGTTTGATTTGGCGGCGCGACAATCGCGTCATCAAGAAAACGCCCGTCAAAGAGTCTAAAATTTCATCCAGAACAATTGCTACGCAAAGTTAGTCTAAATTTAAATAGAAGAACTAGCACGGCTGTTCGGTGCAAAATCAAGCCAAGATGCGTCGACACGGGTGCTCAATGTTCCGCTAAAACAAGCAGCGCGAAGACCGGCACCGGCTTCCACAGAGCCTGCCGTAATGCAACGACACAAGTGAATCTCCAGCGCGGCGTCAAATTGGACAACGCCACGCTTTGTCTGCCCGGATGCTTGAATCACGTGTTTGGGATTGTTCAAAGTTATCCCAGACTTTGTTCGGGGGTTTGGCCGAATAAGTTGGAGATTGTGCGGAGGGATCTTATGGACGTTCCCTGCCGCGGCGAAGTACCGTGCAGGATAATTGTTTATTCGGACGGGAGGGCGTCGACATAATTTTCTGTGTTTTAAAATCAAGTTGGGTTGACGGGGCCTTTTTTAGAACCATGTTGCAAATGTTTGGTTTGTTTAGGAAGTTTTTGCACGTCGCTCTCCAACAATCTAATGTTTTTCTTGTCATGTATTTAATTTTTTTCCTAAACAGTTTTCTTTTTATTTGTTTATTTGTTTATTTTCTTTTGTAGATCACTACTGCGATCAATTTGGGCATTTGTTGTGGTTTCAATGTCCATGACTAGGCGTAGTGACAACTTCGTGTTCATTCATTTTATTATCTGGCTGATTCTCAATTGTGGTTTGGCTAGCAGTGTTTGCTGGGACATCAGATTCCTCAGTTGCCAGCTGTTCATTTTGGTTCTTGATATAAAAAAATTGATTGAAAACTGCTACTTGTAAGATGTATAGATTTATGTGATTACCAATTACTGTTCTTTCAGATGTAATTAAACTTAGCAGTTTGTTTACTTTTGATTCTATGTTTTAGTTAGTGTTTGTATGCAATTATAAGGTGTATACAATTACTTTTTTTAAGGTCTCTTTTTGGGGACAAAATTCATTATTTCAACAGTCATTTTTCCGACAATGACTTTAGACGGGTAGTTATTTCGACAAAAACATTGGAACAATATTTTCGAAATGTGGGGTCAAATTTTCGACAGTCATTATTTGGCAGGTACATATTTTTGACTAATTTTGACAGTTATTATTTCGACGGTACATATTGTCGACATAACAGTTGAAGTTAGGTATTGCCGAAGTAATGACCATCGGCAAAACATACCGCATGCGTACGCCCACAAATAATAATAATAATAATATTAGATGAAATTCGAGTAAATGTGTGTAAAATTTGATGGAATTCGAGTAAAAAAACCACATGGTTGTTGGGCACTTGAATATTGTACAAAATGAACATTTTAAATCTTGAATTAAGTAATTTAAATGTATATTTAATGTGTTATTTACCGATATTACACTTGGCGTTCTATGCATATGTAATAACTATATCGTAGTTATTACAAATACATGTGTTGTTTGGTGTTGTGGTAATACAATGAAAATATGCTGAGTCAACATATTAACATAATACATGGTATTAATACATGGTAGAGGGGGAATACGCTGATCCAGAGTATTAGTTTCTGTTGTTGTTGTGACGGACTATATTATATCTAATATATTCAGCACTTGCTCTTGATGTCCTTGGAATAGCACGTGACTGAGACTAACTACATCTAGTTATTCGGGGTCTCATGCTTTGTTGTCGTGTTGTCATGCTAATAGGAAATACTCTGGCATTGTAGCGCCAGTGAAAAGGGATAAAGTATATTAAATATACACATTGCTTAGAGCTATCTGATCATTGCTTAGAGCTATCTGATCATTGCTTAGAGCTATCTGATCATTGCTTAGAGCTATCTGATCATTGCTTAGAGCT
>JAQFXT010001132.1:0-20658 GCA_034683725.1 Strigamia crassipes | reverse complement strand
AAACGAAATGATGAAGCTGACACATCAGGAATAAGCGCGAAAATGGAATTTCGCGCTTAACACAGTGGGAATAAGCGTTTCGCGCTTATTTCATTTGCGCTTGGTCCTACGCCCCAGTTCAACACACGGACATTTCACTGCGCACCAACTCATCGCATGGCCAGTTCATTGCGCGTCATCTCATCGCATCTCCACTTCATCACGCGCCAATTCAACGCGTGCCCAGTGTGAAAACACTTTATAGTGCACTTTGTAGTGTCCTTTAGTGTAAAAAAAATTTCTAAATTAAATTGATACTATTTAAAATTATTTCTATTTTTATTTATTTAAAAAAAGAAATACAAAAAAAAGCAACAACTCATGCACGCCAACTTAGCTTAATACCCAGCTACGTTAAAAGCGTTCACCAAGTTTGGCACTTTTTGGGTGAACCCGGGCTGTGCCTGGTCTAAAGCAGAGCGTCCTAACCAGTGGTGTATGCACCGCCTAAGAGTGCAAAATCAGGTTTCTGGAATGCGAGGCCATTTCAGAAAAATGTTTACTATGCAAGTGGTTAAGTGATACACCAAAAATAGATTAAAAAGTTATTAATCTTCAACAGATGTAAAAATAATTTTGCAACTTAGCAGTTTATTTTTCATTTTAATAATATATTTTAATAATTTTGATAAAAAGTGCGAGAAAATGTTTTTTGAATCCAAGAAGTACTGAACTCTAAACAGGTTAAAAACCACTGGTCTAGAGGGAGTTCCCTGTGTGTCACATTATGGAACCCCCATTCCAACTGGAAAGTACCCCAAAAAAAAAAACACCCATTTCCCACATCCTTTTGCGTCCTCGTGTGCTACATACACAACATTCCTAGTGCTAACAGATTTGTTTTGATTTTTTTGACAATGTTATCTCAATGGCTCTACTGAGTCTATTCCGTAATATGTTTTATTCAATTTATCACTGTTGCACTTGGAATCTTTTTGAAGCGGTGACAATAAAATAAACCTAAAGCTGTCAATTGTAAACTCCAGACAAAGTCATTGACCAAAAATGCTATTACATGACACGAATTTATAATAGAAGTAGCAAAATTTTCCATTTCACCACTGAACAGATCAACTTTCATCTTGACCACTCACACTCACCTCAAAAAACCAATAAAGTAAATCAATACCACAGTGCAAACAATCCAATGAAACTTATTTCCTAAAAAGTTTCTATTGAATTATCACATTTTCTAAACCAGTAGCCAAAAACTTCCAACATGCACTGCATTCAAATCAATAGAATTAAGTAGCATTTAAAGTTAAGCACCACTGTTTTGCAGCAGTGGTAATTCACTTGTCTGCAAAACAAGACACCCGCTGTTTCGTTCTCACGGAGTTGATTCCAAACCCCATGGTAGACAATGGTTGCATTACCCCGACACCACTGAACTTCTGTTGTTGTCAAAATGAGAACCAGCCGTTTAAAAAATAAAAACATTCTGATCACGTCTTTTAAAAAAATTTATTTACCGCATTTCTGCAAATAAGAGCCGCGATTCTTATTCCAAACTGACACTTTCAGCTGCGGCTCTTAATATTTTTGTACCGTATTCGATACGTAACAAATGTACAGTATTCGGTCAATTATCACATTTTTATGAAAAATCAAATTATTTTCTGTGAAAAATGTGGTATTTGACCGAATACAGTACACTCGTCACGATTTTTTAATAAAAATAGTACATAACTCTGTAAAAACCTCGAATAACAGCCGTGGCTACTAATCGAGGTCGGCTCTCAGTGGCGTAGCTAGAACTTTTGTCGACCAGGATGGTCTCTGAGTTTGGCCCCCTCTAAAAATGTTTGCAAAAAACCTGCAAAATTTTTTAAAAATTAGCAAAATTTTGCAGATTTTTAAAAAATTTTGCAGAAAATCTAGGTAAAGTGCTGCCCCCAAAAAATTTTTGGTTTAAAAACTGCAATTTTTTCGTTCAAGAGGGGCGCCATAACCTTGACCATCTCTGGATCTACCCCTGCTGACCATCAAAGATTTCAATTTATTTGACGATTGTGGTTAACGACACAATTTTACAACCGATTAACTAATACCAAGGTCACCGACCGTATAATGGCTTCAACAAATGCACCAAAAATGACTAATAATTCAACAGTATAAAAATCACCAAAAAGCTTGGAATTTTAAATGTACCACCATATACTTGTTACTTTGATATGTTTCACTCTAATATCCTTTGTGTGACCCACTTAACGTGCAGTAAGCGCAAACTGAGCAGCAAACTTGACCAACTGTTAACAATTCTATTACTCTTTCCTGGTGCAACCTTGTTGCCAAAATCGAATATCATCTGCCAAATTGCTCCTCATCTCTTCTATTCACCTGAACTGAAGACAACCATTAAAGTTCCGTTACATTTTATTGTTGAAACTCAATAACCCTCTCACACATGCAACGCCACAACATAACTAATTCATTAGCCGTTAAATGAACTTTTTCGCTCTGCAGCTCCTCGAATTAATGCAATGTCTCTAAACTATACAATTAGCTGCAATCTCGTTCCTAAAACTTTTTCAGGTTCACCGAATCCGCTCGCCTTTTGCTTCCACACACCAAACAAAATGGCTCCTTAAGCTCAATTAATTCTCTCAAATTAAAAGCCAGCAACTCACTAACCTGCTGCAAAGTCTCCCATCAATAAACTCGACTGTCATCCACCATCTCCGCCAACACAAAACAAAAATTACGAGCAGATTAATGCAGAAATCATCCACCCAAGCACAATTGTTGCTGCACCAAACCCATTTAAGCTGCGACCTTCAAACCACATTAACTTGCAAGTGTTTCATTTTCTTTTCTACTTACTGCCACCAGGTAACCCCATCATAAAAAAAATTTCCCTAAATTCAGTTAAAAAGTCTTTGTAAATTGGCTAAACACTGTTTTTACGACTTTGTTGCCGTAACATCCCTAACATCTGTGAATAATTCATTCTACATTTACGCAAGGAGCAAAAAGTGTGCAAGTTTATCTTGCTTTAGTCAATCGGCGGAGAAAAACATCTCTGGAGACCTATTTACCTTCTTCGTGCTTATCTTGCGCCACCTGGTGTTGGTTGTTTAGTGCTCAAGTATGATGTTTTACCATATCTTTGCACTTTCTTCATAAAACCGCCGAAAATGTGTTTCGAGCGTGTTTGTATCCGCACGAATAAAACCCGCACGAAACGGCTACCACTTGCCAACACAAGTAATGAAGCAAAATATTAATTGTATAAATAAGCAGTACAGTTGTGGAAAATAAAAACTTTCCTTTGGTTTAACTGTTTTAAGATTAATCTAATCTACCAGGTGGCATAAAAACCCATTGAGATTCAATGACATCAGTCTTGGCCCGGTCTCCTGGAAATTGTAGTCAACTGTCTTACCTTCTTGACCGCACTTAATGATGATGTCATCAAATCTCAATGGATTTTTATACCACTTGGTAGATTAATCTCGAATCATCGGCAAATTGCAGGAATACCGGTAACGTTCGAGATTTTGATTTTTGTTTAATTCCTCGCTACAGATTAATCTTAAAACAGTTACACCAAAGAAAAGTTTTTATTTTCCATAACTGTACGTTGAAGGGGATTGAACTTTCTTTGAGATTACTTCGAGTGGAGGAATTGTAATTGAGACGTTGGTGAATTTGGATTAAAATATCCATTCGGAATTGGAGCTGATTCATCCAAATGACTGTGATTTGAGCTTCTTTCATGCAAAACTTCAAAGAAATGAGCATAGAATTACTTCCTTGGCATCATTATTTGCCTCTGCATTTTAAATTCAATCATGCGACAATTCTAAACAGAGAAACAACATTCTCCGAAGAATTTCCATTTGCTCAAAAACAAAAAACAAAGCTGAAGTCAAAGCAGAGCACATCTTGCAATTAAGCAAAGCTTGTAAAGCGATTTGGAATGTTGTGCATAAGTAGAATAAGTCAGCAACTACTTTACTAATGAATTTTCCATCCTTGGCAGCATGTAAGAAATTTCTTGGAACCAATGTTGCAAAATTCTCCAAGTGTCTTTAACATCTTACGGCACACCACTACAAGACAGAAAAAAGTTGATGTTAGGGGGACACAGTGACATTGGCGTAGAAATGACTTGGCATTGATGCAGTTGCCAAGGTGACCAGTTTCACAAGTACGCTCTAAGTCATCCCATTCTTTTAATTTTTAATTTCTTTTGTTTACACTAATAAAATCATATCTGCTTCTCTGATTGAGAAGCAGTCTGTACATATGTCGGAACCGAGAACATTCCTGTCTGTTTGTTACCCAAGCAACCGAAGTAACAATACATGCACTCTGGTGCCAAAATACCAAGATAAATCCTGTGAACACAACATTTCTTATAGTAAAAAAGCGCCAAAAGTAAATTTGCCAAGAGCGCGAAAAATGAATTTGCCAAGAGCGCCAAAAACAAATTTGCCAGGAGCGCCAAAAATAAATTTGCCAAGGGCGCCAAAAATAAATTTTCCAAAGGTGCCAAAAACCTTGCTCCTCTTCTGGTCTTTGCTTATGCAGCATTTTGTTATTTTGGCAGTACTTTTATGCTGAGTTGTTAAATAATGAAAATCATGAAATACAATTCGCCCAAACGTCTTTCCAGTCCTGCCCAGCAAAGAAAGACCCCCCCCCCAAAGTCCAGGGTTATCGAGTTAAAACGAAATTGTAACACATCCACAATGTGACAAAAAATTTCACTGCGTATTTGTTAATGTCATTTGGAAGTTCCACCAAAAGAAACACATTTAAAAAAGTCGTTGTTTTAATAACAGAAGAATCAGGGCCGTCTTAAGCGGGAGTGCAAGGGGTGCAAGGGGTGCACGACACCCGGGCGGCCAACCAACCTTTTTTTTAGTTTTGAAATTTTTTTTGGTAAGAAAAAGGGGCGACGACGCGTAAGTTTGCACCCTGTCGGCTGGTTCCAGGGGGCGGCCTCGGACCCCAAACGACCTTTTTTTTAAGTTGAAAAATTTTTTGCTACAGGAAAAGGGCGGCGGCACATAGCTTGCACCCCATCTCGCCCCTGAGAAGAATATAAATGAACTCTCATGATTACGATGCAAGAATTGTAACCATTCATTACCATCACAAGATCTGACTATGTTTCATGCATTTACCAAACACTAGTGAGCAAAACCGAATTTACTGACACAACCTCGCTGCACTCGATTGATAACTTGTCTTGTTGAAAAGAATTTAGTACCAACTAGTCCTCCACAGTTTACAGCCATAGCTCAATAACAAATCGACTTAGCTGGTCAAGCAAAGTATATCGCTTTAATGCTTTTCCAATGCTTGGTCAGAAAAGAAAAATCAATGGCAATCTCGAACAGTATGTCCAAAACTCGTTTCAGTACCGTTTATCTTCATTACCAAAGAAGTTACTCAAGTAGTAACTCATTACTTACCAAGACCGTTAACCCGTGCACAGTCCTCCAGGTCTATCAGCACCCTGTGTGATTTCCATTGTATTGAATGCAGGAAAACTAAAATCTGCCATTTTTGCGATCTTTCAGCTGGTCAGTAAATTTAAAGCCCATTAATACATCCCCCTATGGTCTAACACCATGCCTTAACCCATATTTAATGATATTACTTTCGACATGTTGTAGAATACGCAAATAAAGTTTAGTCAAAATACCCAAAACGTTTTCAACCTTTCACGATCTTCTTCAGTGGGTGTTATGAGTTTCTTATTTATCAGGTACGAATATATACTTAGTGTTCTATACGTTTTTTGTACGTTCTTGACAAAATACGTTCACGTAAGGTATTATTTTCCAGGACGTACGCATAACGTTTTTGCGCGCTTTTTTAAGAACTTGCGTCGTCTGCTACTGCCCGACGTTTTTGCGCATTCTTATTGCGCTCGCTTCTCCTTACCATTGGATTATCCTCTGGTTTGGACGTGTCTTTGGTGTTGTCTGTGTCCCTATTAGATAGAATGGTTCCATTCTTTTCGGCCTCTTCTACTGCTGCGATTTTAGATTTGAAGTCTTAACCCATGTGGTTCAAAAACACGAACATTCTTCAATCGTTTTGAAAATTAGCGTTCAGATAGAGCTCGAGAAGCTGAGTCGAATGATACCACTCTCAACTGCCGGAAAGTTCAGTCTTAAATACTATAGTTTTATAATTGCAAATGCATTGCAAAATACATTTTGAAATGCATCAACGTATTTTACAAAAAAAATGTTACCATATGGGATGCTATTCCTGCCATTCCAACTTTCCAAAGTTTATTTCACTAAATTCTTCTATTGTCTGCGCATTGTACGCCTAAATTTAATTATTCCAACCACTTGAAGAAACCCCCACCACCCCTTCAACATTTTAATAAGATAATGTTGGTATTACAAATTAAACTGCACAATAACTTCCGAGTTGCAGTCAGCAGAAACAGATAATTTCTTCTGTCTGCCAACTCTGCACTTTCCATTGGGACATTAATGAATTCATGGAATGTTAAAACATTTTTCATTCATGCTGGGGTGTATTACCTAAAGCTCTTAAGAATTTACTGGTGCACAAACGTAATTTAAAAATTAACACAAAAGTTGCTGGCTCCCTTTCTTCTCCCAGCGAGCAAATCCTACAGTGGGAAGTAGAAAGGAGTGGAGATAATGAGCTAACTCATAAGTGAGGTTTATCAAAGCCATAGAATTAACACTAAACACAGTGCAAACTGCTTAAGGATGAAAGACTCAATTTTATCCCACCACACACATGTTAGGAGCATTCAAACCTCAAATACCGTAAAATGCTCTTAAGCCAAGTTTACATGAATGCATTGACGCATGCGTCACGCACAAAAGCTGCTTTGTGGTGTTGCTTTGCACGTGTACTTCTCTGCTTCACCTACACGCTTTGCTCAACTTGCGTCGTGATTTTGTGTGTTGTAGCACATGAAGTTTAAATTAAAAATTTTCAACTTCAATGCATTGTGCTTTAGTTTTACGCGTTAACGCTGAAGCAACAACACACGCATGTGAAGTTAGCTTTTATTGTGCACCGCGTGCACAGTGGATAAGACAGGCATGCCTATTGTTCATGCAGGAGGAATGTGACCCCATTTCTGTCACATAGTTCATATTTTTGCCACACAAGCGCAACAGTCGGGCAGTTGGGAAATAACATGAAAACAAGAGTTAAAACGTAGTTTCAATGCGTTTTTGTATATATTTTGCGCATTAAGTTTTGCCAAAAATTAAGAGCACCTTAATCTTAGTATTTGGTACAATAAACTTCATTCAAATGTTTAAAAAAATAATAATAAAATAAAATTTTTGTCTTTCACTTTTTGAATCAAATCAAATCAAATCACTTTATCACTTTTTAATGCTAAAATTCGGATTTTCTGGTGGTTTTTCCACTCTTTATTTGAAATATCGAATTTTGTGACATTTTAAATACTACAACAGCACGCACACTAATGACAAAATTTAAAGTTACCCCATGTTTAAACAGAGACCCGCTGTCTAATGGGAACTCGTGCACAATGAGAAGATTTACACTAGCTCAGAAATTCTCAAAATTTTTAACAAAACAACACACTTTTTAGAAAGGCAATCTATCGCAACCCACTTCATCGCCAGCGCATTGAATTTTTTCAATAATACTTATTGCGACATGGATCAGGTTAGCAACGATTTTTCCATCAACGCACACCCTTTACGGTTTTACGTTAGCGATGTTTTCCACCATCTATTATTGCTATTGCGATCCACCAAACATCGACTTCTACCCCACCAATTTGAAAAACGCAGCGGCAGATTATTCAAAAGATTTAATTTAAAGAACTAATTCCTGAGTAATTTTTCTGAACAAATAATTTTATAAAAACATCGTTTATCAGATTTTGAAAAAAAATGCCATCAAGTGTGTCAACTATCAATTCCAAATCCTATTAACAACCAAATTATGCTCTAATCGAATGAATCCACTTCATCAAAATTCTCACTAATGAGTTTATTAATTCAGATGTTAATTGTTGGCTTCACTGCAGCACATCCTTTCAACTTGCAGCCCTCTAAGCCAAACTTTGCTATAAAAAATTCTAGGAATAAGTCACTTCAATTATAATAAAATTAAATAAACAATAGCATTAGTAGGCGCATTCATTAAAACTAAATACCATTTTATCAGTTTTTAAAACTGCAAAAACTACATAAAAGAAAAATATTTTTGCTTTTTATTGGCCTCGTGATGGAAACTTATGAGAGTTGGATAAGACCTTTAGGGGAAAAAAATGGCGTCCATAATTCACATTGACACAATCACCCATGGCGCTATAAAATAAAATGAAATAGACTTTAAATGCTCCATTTGTTTTACATTTGAATTAATTTTATTCCATTTTTCCATCTCATTTGCCCTGAGCAAATTAAAATCAGTTCAGTTAATCTTTCTTTCATACACTTCAGATTTTGACAAGCAAAATTCGATTGAATTGCCTACACAAAAAAAAAAAAAAAAAAAAAAAAAAAATTATTTTATGAATTTTATGTGCGATATCGATTTCCCTCTGCTCTTTTTATTGCATCTTCTTGAGACGAATACGCACAACTTTTGACCGCATTCATCATTTTTGACACAAAATTAGCTTAAAAAAAAAAATTCACTTCTAGTGGGTTTCTTCCAAAAAATTTAATTTATTTTTAAATATATGTGTTTTCTATGTTGCTGCAATGTGTAACAATGCTTTGTACGTGACTGAATAATAAAAAGCATAAAAACACTTTTATTACCAAACATACGAAAACTTTAAACCAGGAAAATAAACTTTTTCCAGTTTACTATTTAACTATAAAACTTTTACTGCACTTTTTTCCTTTTACATTGCAGATTGAAAACAAAAATTTCTGCAGGTTAACTGCGTGCAATCAACTAAATTAGCATTTTCTGCGAGAAACTCCCACAAGTGAAATTAGTTCCCTCGTGCTCATCAATTACATGAGTTTGATTAATGCCGTCTCATTTCTGTCACTGTGTCCTCAAAGTGCCAGATAAGATTGAAGTGTACATAAATTAAACGTTCTAACGTAAATACAAAGTCAAACCGGTGGGAAAATGCATTCTGGGAGCTCAGAACTTGTCACGCAGTCAATTGACAAATTTATTGATTTGGAAAATGAAAAATTTTAATGTTAAAACTTCCAATTCATTGCTCCTTATCACCCAACCCTCCCACTCTAGTCTTTCAATGTCGAAATTCAATTCGAATTTCCATTTAACCCGTATTCAACAACTACACTTTCAGCCTCATAAACTTGCACAAAATCTGACATTTCTCTATACTAGGTGCGTTCAAATTGGTTAAGCGAATACTTAAAGTTTGCTCAAATGAATAAAAATAAGTGAAATATTATTATTACTATTACTTATGCTTGTGCGCAGCAGAGATCTGAAACGGTGTCGACGACCGTTCAAGCAAGCATGCGCAAATCTTGGTCGGATAATTTCATCGGCGCACATTTTATCGTTACACAAATGCAAAAACATTTTGATCTAAAACGAACAATTTTTGCACCAAATAAATTATTTTTTGTCAACTTATCCACAAAATATCAATTATTTAACTTAAAAACAGCAATTTTAACATTTTAAAATCGATTTTATCTAAATAAGTGATAAAAAAGACAATGTATTATTACACCACTAATGTCCCTAAAAATTCCACTTTTACCTCTAAGAAAAATTTTAAACCCACTACTATAATCAAAATTAATTGGGTTTTCCACTAAAATAAACTAATTTCACCACTAAATTATATTTTCCCCATTTATCACACGTACACGGGTTTTTATTATTGCGCGGGGCTCCATTGGTAATCCCAATTTTGTAATTTGAGCACCCACGCTCAAACGAGAGCAAATACGACAAGTAAGTTATAAGGAAACGAAGTGACCCAACTTCTTGCTTGAGCAAAATAAATGAATTCACTCCAGAACTTGCAGTGAAAGTGAGTTAATCAACGCAAAGCATTTAAGCAAATTTTTCTTAACCAATTTGAACGCACCTACAGTTAATTATGATTAGCTCTTGTAGCTTTTAATTAAAACGTCTCAACAATGTACATCATCCTTCAATATCCTCCACAAGTTTTAAATGACATTTGAAACCCCGAAGAGCTTCGCTGTAAACCAATATAACAAAGAGAACCCAAAATATTTCAACATATAACCTTTCAAAATAAAAATAAAAACCAAACTCTTAAAACAATATTGTCAGAAGCAAAACAATCCAATCCAGATTTCCAAATCATGAAAGAACAAACCATCGACGAAAAATTCCAATATAAACAATTTATACATCCTATATTTAAACAGCAACGTTTTATTGATATAAGAAGCCCAAAACTTGAACATTGTTGTCCCATATATTTGAATTGGAACTTTGTTTCAAAAGAAAACCTGTCAATATTGTAGCCACTATTTCAACTTCCTTCGACCATAATTCAACCTTCTTTGTCCACGTGGACCCATCTGGCAAAGCTCTCGTAGCAGATGAAAGAATCTATCACACCACATCCACGAGGATCAAATAAGGGATTAAATTCAAAGCCCCAGTATATTTTTACGTCTAGGTCATCGACTTCACGTGCAATTTCAATCGTGTTGTTGTAGCGCCACAACTCACTTTTAAGACTCGATAAAACTCCTTTGTGGCTTCGCCGAAATGTACAATTCCAATTCAATGCATAAAACATTGGGCGCGCAAACACCTTGTTCCTCTTTGGCGCCATGTTGGTCGATGTCGGGTTTTGTAACCGGAAGTGGCTCCCTAGGTACTACTTCACCCACATTACGCGACAACCTGTCTAAAAGACCACTTTATCTCGGCGACATTGGCCACTTCTTGCGTCTGCTGTCTACTTATATGAAAATCTTCACGTGTTATGTTAATTGGAAGAAATTAACATGGCATCCATCTTGGAAAGTGAATTTTCATAAAAGCATTTTATCACGAGATGTACAAGTATTGTGGGGAAAACACCACATATGTCCTACTAAACATTTGGAAACGTTTTTGAAACGTTCCTGAAACGGTTTTAGGTCCAGAAACCGTTGGCAGTTCGTTTTTTGGCGTTATTTTATGGATTTTTATGACTAAATTAAAAATTATAATTAAATTATGATGAAATGTGATATGTTAGCTTAAAAATGGCCTAAAAATGAATACTTATATCTTTAAAAACCATTTATCAACGTAATTGGTTTGATAAATAATTTTGTTTTTGTTGGCTTAATTTCTTCATTGTATTTATTTTCTTTGTAGAGTGTCGTCTTTCACGTGCAGAGACATCCCGATTACCCATTCTTCGAGCAGTGTGTGACATTCAATTCATTCCCAACCGACAACCACGAACTTGCTTACAATGTGTTTTGCATGTTGGCGATGTATGGAGTTCCTTTGTTAGTTATCGTATTCGTCTACACTAGGATATTGTGTGAAATCTCCAATAAATCTCGTGAAACCAGGGGTAAGTCGTTTATCTTTTTTCTCAGTCTTTCTTCGTCCTAAATCCGTCCAGGGAATATGGGAAAACGTTCAATACGGAGCTCTGATTTTGGTTTACTTTGTGGATAACAGATGGCGCCCAAAATTCCATAACGATATTTCAAAACGAGGTGTGAGAATGTAAAATTTAAGATCATTTCGTTTGTCGTTTGTTTGCCGAATGAAATATCGTGCGATTGGACAATCAATAACCAGTGTTTCGAGGGGTGCAGCTAGTTTGGCACCCATGGCAAACCCATGGTTGCACCCCATCTTTACGGGGACGCGTAATAAGCGCGAAAAGAATAAGCGCAAATGATGTTCGCGCTTAATCCTTGATTGCCAAGTGCAACAAACATGAACAAGCGCGAAAACCGAATTTCGCACTTCACGTATCCGGACTAAGTGCGAAAACCGAAATTCGCGTTTCGCGCGTCCGGATTAAGCGTGAAAACCAAATTTTGTGCTTTGGAATAAGCCTAATCAATACACTAAAAAAAAACTAGCAAGGTGAGGTCGGGAGGGTCAAGGGGGGGCGCAGCCCCACTTGTTAAACATTGTTAGGATTAAGTGCGAAAACGAAGTGATGAAGTTGACACAACAGGAATAAGCGCGAAAATGGAATTTCGCGCTTAACACAGTAGGAATAAGCGCAAAAAGCACGTTTTCGCGCTTAATCCATTCGCGCTTGGTCCTACGCCCCATCTTTACATACAAAAAAAATTACCTTGACAACTATCACAGAATTCATTATTAGGATGTCAAGCAATTTTGTCCTGCGATTGCAATGCCACCTGTAGCCAAAATGGTTTAAAACGACGTCACTTTGTGGACAAATGGCGGATCTTCGAGACAACTGACACCTAGGACATTTTTAAATGTTTTTTATTCAAAATAATATCTGAAAGTGTATCACTTTAAAATGTTCGAGATGTCAGTTGTCTCGTTCAAAATCTGCCATTTGTTTGCAAATCCTAACCTAGAATATACGTCCCATCCCTAGAAATGAACAAACCCAAATAAATTTCTGCGCGGTATATTGAAGTTTCGGTAGACTGAGTCGCAGCAGGTGTGTGCCTCCGATTGGGATGAACAACTGGTTCATCGAAATCCTCAAAGTGTAGCGAACTGGCCGAATCCCACCATTGATCATCACCCAGCCTTCCACTCTAATTCTTGCTAGACATGTTATCATCTAAAGACCCCCTCTTTCTACAGCTACATTAAGCTTTTAATGTCAAAAGTACCTTGGCAAGAAACTGATGCCTCTTGTTGTTGGCATCCTTCTGATATCGGCAACTTAACTAATGCCCCACGTGTAGAAATAGCATCGGCCATTACAAAAAGCATTCTCTAGGGTATTGTCAAATGTAATGCATTTCAAAATATATTGTAATACATTGAAATATAATTGCAATGTGTTTTTGAACCACATGGGATTCCCAATCGGTGGAAAAAAAATCTAGCAGATTGAGTTTATTTTTTATTTTTTTTAATTTGGTGGGTTTCAGTTGGTTCTGATAGGAAATATGATAAAGAAGCAACTGCCTGCAAGATTGCACGTTGCTAAAATGGCAATAGAGATTTGGCGATTGCATTTTTTATATGTATAACTTATAACTTATAAATTTATAAGTTATAAGTTATAAGTTTTGAATAAAAAAAAACATATAAAACAATAGTGACATCTATTGCCGCTATTGGTGATTAATTTGTCACATTTTGTAGTGTTCCTAAATTACTTTTGTGATGTCATAGCATCAAAATGGCTACTGAGTGGACAGGTAAACAAACTTTAGAAGTTTGAAATCATGAGTGTAATTCAATGTTTTTACAAATTTATAGAACAAGATTTCACAGATTTATATTTGAAAATAATAAATTAAATTAAAATTTTTAAAAAACTAAATTTATTTTTCAAATTTACAACAATCACATTTTACAACAATCAAATTTCACCGTGTACTACAAACATCATCACTACTTAGACTGAAAGATTTAACCCTAGGCTGTTGTGCGCATGTGCACAGCTACATGTAATTACGTATAGATCATACTTATAGGGCAACTTATACTTTTAGTTTATACGTTGAATTTGAACTTATAGACATAAAAATAACTTATAACTTATAAGTTATAAGTTATAAGTTTTTAGCAGTGACAAAAATGCAATCGCCAAACCTCTAATAGCTTGCAAACCAATCACGTTTTCATTGTATTGACCAACCATCTTCTAGCTATATTGACCAATCATCTTTTAGCTCTATTGACCAATCATCTTTTAGCTCTATTGACCAATCATCTTTTAGCTCTATTGACCAATCATCTTTTAGCTTTATTTACCACTCATCTTCCAGCTTTGGTATACAGATTGGGATATACTGCAGATGTCAACTCTAATGATATTTTGACTAAAATATATTGAATTTTATTGTAATATACTGTATGTAAAAGGGGGAGAGCAGAAGAAATTGCTTTTTATCTGATACGACATTTTTTCCCATTACAAAGAAGGTAATGGAAATGTGTCAAGTGTGATAAGAATTCATCAAGAATTCATAATTAGTCTTTCTAGTCTTAAGTTTTTCAAAAGTAAAAAAAAAAAAGAACATTAACTTGGTTTTTTTCAAGTAAAAATTAAATTATTCAAAACTTCTAATCAATAAAAACAAGCAGCACTGAATAAATATTTTTAATAACTATTAGTCACACATTATATCTATTAATACCCTCGCTTAAATTGAGACACCAAACGTAGTTCGTAGAACTGATATTACGTGACAAATCCAAAATTGTTAAAATTGCAAAATTACAAAATGGCCTCTATTAATGTAACCCTTTCCTGTTACCTTCAAAAAAAATTCTTTCTCTTTTGGGACTTGTGCATCTCCAACTGGCAAACTCAACATTTTTCACATTAGATTTGAACAATTGGTCATTTGTCAGCATCTTGGCTACAGCTGGAACTATAATCACCAAAAGAGATCGTTCCATTTTTAAACAATGGTCCTCCGATTACGTTATCAGTAATTATTTTTTCACTCTAAAGAGCAAATTTTTTTCCTTAAATATCCCTGGTCTATTTTTACCAAAAAGTGCATAAATTTACAACAAAAACAATTTATGTCTAAAATTTGCATTTGTTTTTGAAAAAAAAAATGTCTGTTGCTAATAACTGCATTAAATGCACCTATTGTAAAGATCTATCCTACCTTCACTATTCAAAGCATGTACTTCCGCTTTACACCGCTTGAATGCACCTTTTGTTAGTTATCAGCAACCAGACTAGTCAAATTAATCGTTAGTTTGTCAAAGAGAGCTGTTGTGCATGGTATTTATCACAACTAACTTTTGCATTAGAGATAGATAACACCTCGCAATTTCCAACTGACACGTGTAAACAAAGAGTTAATTAAGAGTAATGCAAAACTTCAACTCGTTATATTAAATGTTTACTTTCAAAAATTTAATTCAAATTAAATCCCCTAGTTCAACCACAACACAAAATCAGCAGTCAACACTCCCTTTTCCTTAAACCAATTTTTATTCAGCTGTGCATCTCTAGCGCAAACTTTTACTAAATCTCACCTCTATTGTTATTCCAACACATGTTTTATGCAAGTACATCACATTGCATCGTCTTTCAAAAAGCAACATTAATAAAACCAGTTCAGCCCCCAGAATTCAAACTGAACGTCTCTTCTCTAGCTACAGACACTGGCTTGACCTCGCATGATGCCATGTTGAAATAAAGTCTCCATTTTTTTAGCCAGTAAAATTTCTTCCGTTTTAAGGCTTAGTACACATAACCTTATTCCGTGCATGGAAAGCTACAGGCGGACACACCGGCGGAATCATTCCGTTTGTTGTGTGACAACTTGAACAATCAGGTTGGAGAAATATTTGGGCACAGAAGTTTCATGTGTACTAAGCTTAACTTGAAAACAGAAGAGAAGACAGTAAAATCCAATAGCTTGCGATTTCATGTAAAAGCAAGTTAAAAACTCACCGCTTGAGCGAACATAAGCTTCGTTTGGATTCACACGCTTGGATCAACCAGTTTGATTTATCAACTTCAAGCTTGCTTGTGTTTTGATCACATGATTGTACCAGCTGATAAGAATATTTAATAATTTGTAGTTTGCATTTCTTTAAGAATTTACCACTAGCTTCGATAATGTTCTCTGGTGCTTTGACGACCACTGAGAATGGCGTAACAAAACGGCCATCATTGGTCCGACCAATCCCGAAGCGCGTAGCAAACCCCATTCGCCTTCGGATTGGTGGCTGTAGGTGGCTGCATTCACCATTTCGATAACGCACGCTTGTCCTTTGCGCCATCTGTTGTGAGTTTTCATAACCAAAATACAAATGGCATTTTGATCCCATTCGAACTCTTTATGGTCGTTTCTCTGATTTTCTATCGATAAATTCTCTCATAAAATACACCTCCCTCTTGAGTAACTGTCAAATTTAGGTCAGCACTCATCTTTTTGTCAGATAAGATGTTATCAGACAAAAAGATTGGTGCGGACCTAATTATTTGACAATTACTCAGCGTGCTCGGTATATTACTACTAATAGTTTACCACTAGCTTCGATAACATTACCTCTAGCTTTGACAACCAATGAAGAAAACTTTACAAAACGGCCATCGTTTATCCGATCAATTCCGAAGCGCATAACAAACCCCAATCGCGATCGCATTAGTGGCTGGATTCACCATTTCGAAAATCTTAACGCGGTCCTTTTTGCCATCTGTTGCTGGTTTTTACAAACATATCCTAATGGCATTTTGATCACGTTTGAACTCCTCATGGTAGTTTCTCTGATTTTTCCATTAGTAAATTCTCTCATAAAATACACCTTGCACTTGAGTATCAGACAAAAAAATGTGTGCGGATCTAATCGTTCAACCATTACTCGGCGCGCTCGGTACATTACTACTAAAAATTTTTTTTCCAGAAACGTGGCTTTAAAAAGTTATATCATTTTATTTATTTATTTATTACACCTATGTTGAATATTTTTCAACAGCTAGCAAGCATGTGTTTGCCAGCTAAGCAGGCTTGAAGATGTCTCCCGCTTTAAACTCATTCCAGAAAGTTTTTGAATTTTACCCATTCCCTTGCGTTTCCACCTTTAGGCTGAACGCAATACAGTAGTGCTGTGGGTGTTTTATCCAACTAAGTAAATTATTAAGCAATAAATTGACTGACTCACGATTTGTCCTCAGAAAAGCCCTAACTCACAGAAATAGATTTCTCACATTTTGTTCTCATTGTGGTAGTGACGAAAAGCTCCAAATGGTATTATCCATTATCCACCACTTCTCCCACTTTAAACTCAATGCAGACCCGTTCCTATCCATTTTTCATTTTGTGCTAAACAGTTGAAGAACCAGATGAACGTGGGGACCCCTAAGTCTAAAGACCACTCTAGTACACGATCATCTTCAGTAGGCAAAACAATCATTTTAACTACTGAAGATTAAAATCACTTTATTAATTATTAATAAGAAGGTGCGCATTGAGATAAATGTTTTAGTTTTAAACCATTTGAGATACGACATTGTTCAATCCCAAAGTTGTAAAGCATGGTTTGTTTGTTGGAGAAATGTTGCTTTCCCCAGATTTTAACTTCATTTATTGGCTTCAGCGTAAAGCTTTCTGTGCTGTAGCAACACTAAAAATATTAATTGCATGTCCGATCACTTCATCGCCTCTCGTTTCATCACCTAGCGCACTAAACGATGAAACGAAAGGCCCGCAATTGTGCCTTGTCATTTCATTGCCATTCACTACATCGCCAAACGATCCAGTCAATGAAATAAATGGACGTATTAACGACGTATGTTTCATCGCCACGCACGTCAAAACATGCAAATCTGCAAAGGCGATGAAATGGAACGTCCATTTCTTTGCCAAAAACCACTAGGCGATGAAATGAATGGCGATGAAATGATACATCATGTAGGGTCACTTCATCGACCCTTCATTTCATCGCCTAAAAACGACAAGCGATGAAACGAAAAGCGATAAAGTAACCCTACCTCCGTTTAAAAATTCATTGCAGTTCTTTGGAATATCTCAAAGCTTAAGAGTTGCGGGTACCGGCTTTTATCTTCAATAAAAAGAGCAAACTAGAATTGCACTCAAACGTTTGCAAAGGGATAGGGGTTGCTCTACTTCACTTTCTTTCTTTCACTCTGATTGTTTTCTCTCATCATGATTCAACAAGCCAGGCCATCCCATGCCAAACCGGATGTTTAACTTCCCATTCACGTCCAACAAATTCCATCCGTGTTTGAGTCATTATCATTTCAGTTTTTTTCATTTTAGACGAGTTGGAACGTGACGGTCGTTTTCGTGGCCGCTTTCGTCTACGTCGTTCGGACATGACCAACATAGAAAGGGCGAGAGCAAGAACCCTGCGAATGACTATCATCATTGTCATAGCCTTCATCTGGTGCTGGACACCTTACTTCGTGATGACAATGTGGTACATGTTCGACAGGGAATCAGCAACACAGGTAAAAATCAATTACTTTTCACGTCTTTCTCCGCACCGCTTTCCTTTCTTAAACTGCGTCGTCAACAAGATTTAGCATGCTTGCTGGCCCCCGCGATGATTTAGCACCTTAATCAAACTCAAAAATGGTTTGTATGATATTGGCCCTAACATCAATAATGGCAACTGCCATTTTTGACAGTTTTATACCAATCTATAAAGAAAGTCAACGCAAACCTGCAAAAAAAAGGGACCGTTCCTAAATGACGTACCTGAAATAAATCTAGGCACTCATAACCACTTTTCTGCGGCGGAATTCAGTTTGGCCACAAAT
Source organism: Strigamia crassipes (assembly GCA_034683725.1). NCBI lineage: Eukaryota > Metazoa > Arthropoda > Chilopoda > Geophilomorpha > Linotaeniidae > Strigamia > Strigamia crassipes. Next base: position 2,258 of record JAQFXT010001132.1, on the reverse strand, counting down.
TCTTTCGACAGAATAAATTGGTACTCACAAATTTCATTCCAGCCTAGGAATGTCTGTCGCACAGAAAATTTACTTTCCGCGCACAGAAACTTCTGTTGGCACAGAATTTAGTGACCGGTCTCTACTATTTGTGACTGGTCATAAATTTTATTAAACCTGTCTCAAATATGACCACACTCAGTTCTTTCTATTGCTGCTGCTTTGTATTGCGAGTACCGCAGAAAGTCTGGTGACAGAATGACACATTCTGCCACTAGATGTTATGTTCCGCCATGTCTACGCGCACAGAAAAGTCTGTGGGCACAGAAGTCTGTGGGCTAGTAGCCTTATGAGTACTTAGCTTTAAACAATAATATTTCAGGCATGTGCTGTTGATGAGTTTACTCTTATTTATTTACTTTAGCATTATTAGGACTGATATTAGGCTCGCATGATCAATTTTCCAGAAAAGTAAAATTTGGATTTTCAGTTTCCCCAACAACTGCGACTATGTAATTTAAACTTAGTACATGTCAGATTACACAATGAAATCTGACAAAAACCAACAATACCTTCCGAAATTGTGCTTTCAGATTGGCACCACCAACCAGCTGGTCCCAGTAAAAGTTGGTTGTTAAAAAAATGCCAATTCCCTCGCAGCTGTTCCAAACGACAGAATTGTATTGCCTCAATTGCAATGGTGGACTCATCGAGTATTTACACGTTCACGGCCTGTTGCATTACAAACAAAAGATTAAAATAATTTGTTTTTAAAATAACAAACAAAACACACGTTGTTTTCCTCCAAAGGCCTTTCAACTGTTGGAAGCAAACAACACGCCGTATTTCATTTGTCATTTTAAAAACAAATTATTTTAATCAAAATTAAAGTAATAACGCATTACTGCGTTACGTAAAACAACAAAATCGTAAATTTAAATTTTTTTTTTTTGCACGCAGCAAATCTCACTTCTCATTCACCACACCTGTGGCTAAATTAAAAAATAGATTCCCCACCACCAATTTAGCCGCTAATTAAACTCCAAGTAACAGTTTAATTTTAAAATATTAAAAACCTCCTCTCACGACCTCTAAATGTTGAAAAATTCAACGCACCAATTGCTCAAGTCCTCTGGTGTAATTTTAAGTAACTTTACGAACCCACCAACTGCGTGAAATCGATATTCCCTTTTTTGTGCATAAAACGTTCACACCGTGCTAGGTGCCATTCCAGCGGTGCTCAATGGCTCCTTCTCGGTACTTTTAAGTTTTTCAATTTAACTTTGGATTTAAAGCACTAATTAACCACTTTGTCCTGCAAAGTGAAATAATAGATAGTGAAGCTTCAAGCGTGTCATTATTTCTAGTTCGTTGTCCTTTTTACTCAGATAGGAACTTGTAACTCTACTTTGACGAGTATCTAGAGATTTAGCTAATTAAACAACGGATATAGCAAGTCCAAATTATTCGCAGCTCCGTAAACACGCAAATTTATGCTCGAGTTATTAAGTTCTACACAAACAATCTTTTCGCCCCCCACAGGCAGTTATTGTTAGCTTTGACCAAAACTCGCTTTAGGAAGACTAAAAGGTTTGGACTGCATCAATAATGAGATAATGTTGAGTAAATATGTCAACAGAGAATAGAAATCCCTTGCATCAATTACTAACGGATCGTTCGCACCTGTGATTACGTTATGATTTTACAAATATGAGCACGGGGACTGCCGTATCTGCTAAATAAATGTCAAGGGGATTCACGTATCAAAGATATGGCGTCATTGAATGCTTTTTGATTGGCTGTGGGGAAATATCACGCTGAAAAATAGAAAATGATCCCATTCGAAAATCCACAGTAAATCCGCATGTGTGAACCCACTTTAGTTTACACGATTAACTTTTTCTAGAAAAGAAAAAATTCTAATTTTTTTTTGTTCCGTAAATGTAAACATGCCTGTTTTCTGCAAACGACATACTGATTTGAAAAATAAAATTCTATTTTCACAAGGTAGATCTTTGATGTTTTACGCAATTGCCATTTGCTAATTACATGAGGTTGTAAGAGTTGCCCCAAAAAAATTAAAAAAAAGTGAAAATAAATAAGGTTTTAAATTGGAACAAATAATCGAATAATGGACAATGGAAGTTAATTGATTTTGCGAGATCCATTCCACGCCTGAGCAAAATGATGTTTTTGGTGTTTGAAAACAGTTGAGTAAACTAGATGCAATGGAACGGCCGTGTCTGAGCTTTGATTGAAATCTAACTGTACAACCCTAT